>APFE031571651.1:10260-65790 GCA_000404065.3 Pinus taeda | reverse complement strand
TTCTTGTTTTCCCAAATGACGAGCTCTTTGTCTGAGGTAGGCTGTACTGGGTCATTGTCTCCTTCTCTGACACACACTCCTTTCCACAACTCATTGACAATGAGGGTGTGTTTTATCATCCGGGACCATTCCGGATAGTTCTCCTTGCCAGTGAGAACTATTCCCACCATCGATATGATTGAATGCATTCTATAAAAAAAAATACTTTTGCTGATAGAAAAATACTTCTGTTGTTCAAGTATGAAATTGTACTTCTCGTGGAGGAAAAAGTGCAGCTCTGGTGTAAAAATTGTAAGAAGATTGCACTCTTATATATAGGACAAAGGTATTACCAATTCCTATATGGTGGAGATGATATCACTCACAACACAAAGCTTTAGAGAACCACATAACCTTGAGCTAGAAAACTCATGCAATGTACCAAATAATATAATGTTTAAACAATACATATGGCTGAGTTAGAAAATAAATATGGTTGCCTTCAACAAAATACATATGGTTGCGTTCAACAAAATACATATGGCTGCGTTCAAAACATATCTAACGCAGAGGTATCAACACCATTCAAAAGTACCATTCTAGGGAAGCGGCTTCTCCCACTTCAAACACTCATCGGTCTCTGGATTCTCCATGCCTCAGTAGCATACCATGTCATCTCCACACATCAGCAGCATACCATGTCAGTCTTCATGCATCAGCATCATATCTCCATGCAGAGGTATCAAAACCACGCATATTAGGACAATAACATAACCACGCATATCATGCTGTCTCAAATATTCACACATCAACAACACATCTCCACGCAGAGGTATCAAAACCATGCATATCAGGTTGTCTCAAATATTTACACTGTCTCAAAGAGTTCTTCGAGCAATGGATGGTTGCAGCTTCAAAGCTGCTGCAGGAGGTTCTCTTTCAAACACACTTGTTTCTTTGGCAAGGTTAGGAATGGGATCGAATGGAGAACCTGGCCTTAACGTGGCCCCTTGGTAGGGTTTTACAGAGCAGAACTACAATGGAGCAGTGAATATCTCTCACGCGCAGTGTTAATATCGCTACCGAGCAGTGAATATCTCTCACGCGTAGTGAATATCTCTCAGGCAATACCACAGTGGGGCACGAACCACAGTGTTTTCATTGAAAAAGCGGAGAAAATGGGAGACGCTTTACAAAACCACTATGCACTTATTCAAATGAGCAATTATTTAGAATGTAGGTAATGTCAGACACAGCTCTGATAAATGGAATATGGCAGAACAACAACCGTTCATGGACAGTCACCTTCAGGTAGATAGAGAGCATAGGTAAGGAATATGACATACAGACAGAGGAGTTACAAGGAGCATGAAAGCTAAAAAAGAAGCTGGCTCTAATACCATGTTAGACCAGGCAGTAACTCCATGGGGCAAAAAATTAATTCACTGTATTATTCCATCAGGTAGGTCCTCATTATATACATGAGGGAGAGATTGTTCATTTCATCTCCTGATGACTATTCATATTCCTATCTATCTATTTACAATAATTCACCCAATCACAAGGATTAGGTGTCAACAGAAGTTGTGAACTTCATTATGAAAGATTTGTAAAGGAGTAACTGGTTAGGTCTTTCATCTTACCTGAATCTATCATTAGCTTTCCACATTCCATCAATAACTCATTCTGCTTTTTTCTGCCTCTTTTCTTTCCGGGGTTTCTAGGAGCTAATATTGGTGTGGTTTTCATAGTTTTCATACCTTCGTTGCCGTCCCTTTCATTTTTTCTTTTCCTTTCCATCCCTTTAGCCTAAGTTTTCCATAGGCACAGTTGTTGTACTCTATTGAAGTCCTCGTGAGGTAGTGAGTCTACCCCTCCCATGGTCCCCTGTTTCAAGAACCCTTCCAGATCTAGGTGTTCTCTTTCAAGAACATCCTTCAGTTCATGATCCTCCATATCCATCTCACTTTGGGTCATTTATTGGTCCTTTTCTAGTTCTCCATTACTCAACATAGTCTCTTTTTGTTTATTAACATCTTGTGTTTGTTCACTATTTTCTTCTTTCTCCTTCTCCTTTGGGTTGCCTTCCATTACCTGATCTGCCTTTGTTATCTCTTCCTCCTCTTCAAGTACTTGGAACCTATTCAAACCGGCATGTTGCCCTTCTGTTTGATGTGGCTTTGGCCCCCGTTTTCCCCCTTTTCCTCTATATCCCACTTTTTGAAAGTTTTCAGCATCTTTCAATGTGGCAGCTTTACTTTTATTCTCTATTTTACTGAGAGGGCAGTCTCTAAATAGGTGCCCATGCTCATGGAATTTACAACATCTGAAAGGAAGATGTTCATAATCGACTGTTTGCACCCATTCTTCATTGAAAACTTCCAAGATGACCTCATCCGGTAGAGCTCCAGACAAATCCATTTCCACATATTCGTGTGAAGGAAGTATATTTTCCCCTTCTGGTGGCCTTAGAAGCTTTGACAAAACACCTTAATTTGTTTCCTATGGTAGATAACAATTCAGTTTGCCAGTAATCAAGAGGTAGGGAGTAGAGTCTTACCCAGACCGGGACCACAGTGAAGATCTCTTGCTCCGGGACAAAATTCATCATCCATGGCCACATGTAGAGGCCTACAGCTGCATAGAAGTAGGGCCCTCCTTCAAACACCCTGTCTTTATCCTAGATATTTGTAAAGACCACAGTGAAGAAGCCCTTTGACCAAAGATGTAAGTCGACACCTCCTTTTGGTTTCAAGTGGTATTTAATCCAGGCTTGTAGTGCCTTTTCAGTGGGCCATAATCCCATGAATTTACAAATGATAGCATAGATCTTCTTGTGGTCCCTGTGCACTTGCAGAGCAGGGTCATTTAAAACTACTATGGGTGTAACCTCAACTTTGGGTTTACATGGCCCCTTTTGCGCTTTGTTTTCTGCTACCTATTTCTTGTCTTCTTCCTCATTTTCTTGTGTTCTATTATCCTCCCTTGTGTTGGTTAACTCCTGTTCCTCTTCCATGTTCCTTATTCCTTCTCTTGAAGGGCCTCTCGTAGTTTTTATTGGTTTCTTACCTTGGCTGGCTACGTCCTGCTTGTAGGAGGGAGTGGAGCTCCCCCCTTTGCGCCCCTCCATGGAGTTCAACAGTCCACAGTAACCCTAACTCTTCATCCGCAATCGCCTCCAGCTTCCTCCCGACCTAGTGGATATTAGAACTACTATAATTTTTCATTAAGCAAAGGCTATATATTAAATGATATCTTGAGTGGAATCAATATTATATGTTAGATAGTTGCAATTTGGGAGAGTGAATGCTCTAAAGTCCCTAACATAAAAGGATTCGTACTATGGTTGGCACTAAATGAGAAATCCTTGGATAATTAGTACATTTGGATGGATATCTTTTATATAATGCTAAAAAGATCTATATAGAATATGTAATTACTTTGCAACTATCAATTTTACATTTTATATGAAAAAAATATACATAAAATTATCTTTACAAAAACTTGAAAAACATAGGCAACACCTTCTTACTAGGGAAATTTAATGCTAGAACTACAACGAATCAATTTATTATTCTAGGCATTTATTTCAACTGTGATCCTCTGTGGCTAAAGAAAGACACTATTCTTTTAAACATGCACAAAAGAAAATATGAGAACTTGACCAAAATTTTATTTGGTATCAATTTGATCACGTTATGTAATTCTCAAACATCTAATATTTGTAATGGAATATTCATAAGATGACTTGTATCCATGGGTTGGGAATTAGTGTTGCAGACTATATGATATCTAATATCCTTGTATATACCCAAATGATAATTTATGACCTTTTAAACAACCATGAGCATGACTTCAATCATAGATCTTTAATCCTAACCTTGAACATTGTAATGCTTAAAAGCTCCATTAAAGAAAACTTTGATAACCAAAAATACTTCATTTATGAAAAAAATAATGCTTTTTTTTCAAACATTGAAAACCTATATCATAAGTTTATAATGACCATATCTACTTTCATTAACAAATTCTATATTAAGTTTTTATGTTGGAAAAATAATAGAACATCCAACCATTGTAATGATAATGTGTGTCAAATTATTAGAAAACCATTAGAATGTATCTAATGAAAATCTAATAAGATAAATACTTGTAATACCCTAATAAAAAAGGGAGAAAAACATGACTACATAAATAGGAAGAAAAACAAGCTTTTGCACCTCTTTAGGCTAGATCTTAAGAGATTTTGAGGTAAATTCTTACTCCTAAAACCAAATAAATTAATATTGTTCTCACAAAGGATTAGATATCCTACCTCATTTATCTTTATGGATCTCTTATTGTCATAGAAAACATTCCAAATGTTTCTATATAAAATGAGGTGTTTATTATAGAAGACATAATGTTTCTGGTTAATCGACCTGCAAAACGTAAAGATAATAACATTGAATGCTACCAAGTTATAATAGAAAATTGAATAGTCAAATATTAGAGGAAATTTTAGCTTAAAAGTGGTCTCTGAAGGAAAATTAATAAAATAAGAGTTATAAAATAAAAGTTCTGAAGTTTAGAGGGAAAATAAGAAAATTGTTTCTTTTAATTGTATTTTTGGCTTATCTCCTTATAGTATTTTTCAAATTTCAAGTGTAGACACTCATTGGATGAGAAATTAAATTCTGCATCCAATGAGTACCCATTACACATGCTTTTGAGAAGATCAATATTGATAAAATTTGAAGATACATTAAAAAAAACGTGTTGAAAACGGTTTTTTAATGTATCTTCAATTTTTATCAATATGGGTCTTCTAAAAAGTATACATAATGGTACTCGTTGGATGCAGAATTTAATTCCACATCCAACAAGTGTCTATACTTGAAATTTGAGTAAACCTATAAGAAGATGAGACAAAAATACAATTAAAAAGGAAGTTTTTCTTCTTTTCCCTTCAAAATATTTACATGTACTTCTTTTTAAATTTGAAGGATTTTGATTGGTTTACATATTATGACATGAAAATTACGTGAAAATTTCATGGGAAATTTTATGCTAAAATTTCCTCTAATGAGGGCTTCCATAAATCCTACAATCAAAGTCTCATAATTTCGATTTTTAAAAGTGGGTATAAAAATAATCCCCCCTATTACAAATATAATTAGCTCTATCTTAGCCAACCTATATAGAAGTATTTTGGAAAAGTAGATCAACGTGTGACTTGAAATTCATGGAAAAAAAGATATATGCCAACTTCGATTTCGAGGATATCAGTCAACTATGAACCATCTTCTTACACCCTAGATCATTGTGAACCTTCTTCTTATACCCAAGATCATTGTCGAGAAGTGACACAATAATAAAATCAATCTCCCTAGTTGTTTTATTGATTTTAGAGAAGTTTTCAACATATTTGCTAGGATTAATGTTCGTAATAGTTTAAAAGAGCTAAAAGCTCAAGAGCTAAAAGCTCATTCCAAGCTGAGTCATTACGCTAAGGCTATGTGAGCACGTTAGTGACAATTTTAGGAACACTAAGGGATAGTTGGAAGAAATGAACTTTAATATGCGTGTCAAGGTATGTTTTCCCTTGTCCCCTACCTACTTTGGCATATACATTGCTAAATTAGAATGTCGTTTGGAGGATGATAGTTGTATTGGTGTGACTCTTATTGGCATCGTCATTGTCTTTACTCTTTATGGTAATGATATTTGTCTTATAATGAGTCGATATGACTTTGCTAAGCAATTAATAATCCTCAAATGCTTCTACTCTTGTATGGGTATAGTTGTGAACATTAACAATATGAACATTGTGATAATTAAATCATAGATATATCATCCACTATACTTTCGTATGTAAAAGCAATAACTTAGAGGAAGTTCCTTCATACAAGTGTCTTTGAATAGATATTCATTACAAGTTCAACTGGAATATAACATTGAGAAAAGGATGAATGGAGGTTGGAGAGATTATTATGGGCTTCAAAAAGAGTATAAATCAGTGAACCTTTGGCTATGGATAAGGAAAAAATTCTCATTGATATTCCCATCACCTTGTTATCTTATATGGATGTAAAATGTTGAGAAAGATAAAGGAGATCCAAAAAGAAGTTTATTACTTAAATCTTAAAATTAAACATAATACACACCATGCTATCCTCCTTAGAAAAATGATTTTTCCCCCAACTAGAGCATAACTATGATTGGATACTTAATGTGCAAGAACAAGATAAGTAACATGATGACAAGAAGCTCCTCAATAAATAGAATAAATAGAATAGTGACAACACAAAGATACCCATTCATGGCTAAATGATTGGGGATATAAGAAGATGAGGGATACATATCTCTTGATTTTTACTAGCCTAGACAAGAAAATCCAAATTGTTAAGATTCTAACCAACTTCCATGAGTTACAAAGCTATGATGGATGTTTAACAATTCAAAAAACACCATTAGATGAAAGAATCTATCATCATTATGAAACTAAAAAGATTAAATACAAGAATCACTTTCTAATAGAATATCATACATATACTAGTGTTAGATATTGGCAAATAAATATTTAAAAAAAATATTATATTATAAGTTAATCATATTCATCATCATCAATATTTAAATTTTGATAAATCTATTTAACCAAACAAATACCATTTAAAAACTTTTACAATTTCAAATTTCCAAACAAAGATTATCGCAAACTATTCCAAATTTCCAAACAAATATTAACCCAAACTATTCGTTATATTAACACAAACTACTATTCCCTAGTATAGTTTTAAAAACTAAATAATAATTTTAATCAACGCTAAACCCACATTGTTCTTACACAAGTATTGAGATTCTCATTTGCAGTATTGGTAAAGCAGCTGCTTTTATGACACTACTCAACAAGTCTATCAAATTCTTGCCAAGCTATTACCTCCCCCTTTGAGATCTTATTTTAATACAACATTTGAAATAAGCCTTGTAAATTACTTTCCCGCATTCCAAATGATCTACAATATTCGATACGAGGATCTCTGCTTTCTCGAACGGATGCATTGTGAGTGCAAAAGGAGACTCGGATAACAGTGCAAAAGGAGACTCGCAAAATGATATCGATTCTAATATCTCATATTGGGTCCCTCTCCCTAGCCAACCCCAAAATAGAACTAATAAAATATAACTACGAGTGGCCAACATAATTAATTACCAAAACATCAGTCGCTATTTGTATCATTTTTTATTAATTAATAAATCAGGTCGAATAATTTTTTTAATAAAATAGATTTTATTTTTATTTTTTAAAATCTATATTTTACTTTTAAAAATATATAGTCGTTTTTGGATTTTGATTTTGTAAGTAATTATTTGAGGTTATTATTTTTCATAGATAAATGTGTTTATTATGGAATAGGTTTCTCACAATTTTAATTTAATTATTTGTTATTATTAAGTCGATGATAGATATTTAATTTATATGGAAAATGCAGATTTCCATAATAATATTCACAGATCAAGGATGAAGATTTATCAAGGAAAATTAATTATGTTTTTTTAATTAACTTATCTCATTAATTAATTAATTAAAAAAATGTAATATGGCAGATGGTATTCCTAAGCTATTTTATTGATCCATAATATTGTAACAAAAACTATTTAAAAGTGAAGTGGGGTGAATATCCATGGTAATGGGGGAATGAATTTACATGTCTTTCTAAAATGTATATATGTTTAGCTCATATGTTAATTCTTTTTATATTTAATAGTAATATTAATTTAAAATAAAGTTGTAATCTAGTTAATTTTTATGATTTCTTTTAATATGGACAATGTGATTTATCACGGGGTAAGTGTTTATATGCTTACATGTATTGATATTTATTGACATTTACCATTCATTTATTTTATATGGCTAGGCTAGTAAAATATAATATTTACCCAGAGAGAGCGAGAAGGGATAGGGTGGTGGAAAAACTAGGCAAAATCATAGAAGGGCAGAAAGGGTAGAGAGGAATGACAGACAGAGCCGGAAGAAGAAATCAAATGGCAACAAGGAGGAGAATGAGAGACGAGACAGAAGAAGAGATTAGAGGCCGAAGTAGTTCGGGGAAAAAAGGGAAGGAAATTGCGGATGGAGAAAACAAAGAACAATATCAGACAGTTCAGGTTGATTCTTAGGACGACGTGGAGATGTTCAATTCAGACTAGGATGGAATCGAGCAACCAAGAAAGAGGGCTAGGGAGGTCAGGGGCTTAGCAAAGATAAACTTCAAGAAGAAATGGAGCATGGAGAAAGGAGAAGCGCGGGGCACGAGGAAGAAGGAGAATTCGGGAGCACTTCTGGCATGAAAGGTCGGGGATGCGGAGGAAACTACAGGAACAGAGGAAGAGCAGGCCGGGGACGAGGACGGTGCAGCAGAGGAAGAGGGCGACCAGCAAGGAAACGGGAGAAGCGAGAACCGTCACTAGCGAGAAAATACAGGAAAACTTTGGAGAAAAAGATTCAGTTTGCAGAGCAAGCCTACTGCGAAAACACTAATAAGGATATGAGAAGAATTATACATCACTTGGAGGAAGAAGCAGCCCAGGCCCAATCAGGATCAGAAATGGAAAATTGGGAATACCTGCTACCTGATCTAGGAAATACAAGAGAGCGCATGACAGTGTACAAACAGGTCTTGCATGTATACTGGGTGATGAAAAAACTATTGGCAAAGACCATGGAGCAAGTTGCCATAGAAATGGTAGAATTATCCCAAGGAATTCCTAATCTGAGGAGAGAATTGAAAAACATCCAGATCACCATGATGATGCAGGAAAAAAAATTGGATGAGATTGCAGCAAATAAAGAAGGTTAACATGGATATAAAGGAAGAAGATGGACAGAAGAACCATGCAGGGCAACATGAGGACATGGGTATGCTCTCTGCAGTTTTTTTTAATGTTAAAAGACAGTTGGTGCGTCTAGTTTGAATATACAATGCAAAATAGGAATAGTAGTAATCTTTATGAATGTTTAGTATACATAGCATGGACAAGAAGAATTAGGGTTTTTGGTTTTTGGATGGATGTCAAAAACTTAAGGTGGCCAAGAGACCCGGTTTCCCTTTGGGGCGGGTTGAGGCCACCATGGAAATGTAATGGTCTCAATTCGAAGTAATATAAAAGAATGGTCCCTCCTTAGCTTACAAAAAAAAGAATATTTACCCTATCATATCTAATTATAAAATAATTAACATCTATCAATACTTTGTTAGACTTCATATAATTAAATAGATTTAAAAAAAAAAATTAATATATCATATAAATTTCTCATGTATATTTTTTTAATTTTCATATTAAATTGATTCTTTTAATATTAATTCATCATTCAAGATAATATATAAATTTCTTTTATGGAACAAACGTTTTTTCTTTTCTTATTTATCTATTTTTACAACTATAATTTTATTTATTCTAATTATTTTTCCAATTGTTTTGGATCCATTTATTTTTTTATGCTTAATTATATTTAAGCCCTTCTCAAAATTTAAAATCAAACCACTTAAAGATTAATTTTAGATTTTATTTTTTGACATATCAGCATATGAAAACTCATATTATTCCTTAAAAAATAAAACAAGTAAGAATAGTTAATCATTCTATAAATCTTTTTAATGAATATTTATGTCATTCTATAAACGTTTTTAATGAATAGTTAATCATTCTATAAATCTTTTTAATGAGTAGTTATCTCGATATATATTGAATAAAATTTTCATGAACATTTTGTAAAATCAAAATCTATCCAATTGTCTCATATCCTTCACAATCACCTATTCCTTCACAAAGTTGTGGCTTCCTTATTGGAACTCTCAGCATCATTGAACACAGTTAGCACTTGCAATGTCTCGAAAACATCTCAGCAATGGCCAAAAACAAACACTACAGAAATTAAATTGTTAGATATATTTCAAATAGGAGCTGTATCAATTTACATTGTCAAGCATGCAATAACATTCATATCTACGGGATTTAGAAAAGTGATGGACTCATGATATTCAAGCTTAATACCACATGGTATGACCCACGTAAAAGTGATGGGGTAGAACTAGAACTCTTGAGATTGGAAGATGTCATTGAATAGTAAATGCGAGCACAATCTGACAGTTGGAGCCTGAAATGGTTTTATCAAGTCCTGTGCATTTGTTTGTATTTACTTCGTGGGGCGACTCAAACAACATCTGTCCTCTACATTTTATTATATTTCTCTACAGTTCACAAAAACTTAATAATCCACAGATCGTTTCACATTTTTACCAACAATTAAGCTTCCTTCACACTAATATATTTTTAATATTATGGATAGAGTCAAATTTATTTTTCAAGTTGGTTTGAAAATAGAATTGTTTTGTTTTATAATGAATACCACAACACTATTTTGGTAAGGTGTTATAACAGGAAGGCCACAGCCGTAGCTCCTAATGCGCTGGTTTACTGTTATTGAAATTGCTTCAAAGTTAAGCGCTATATGACCGGTTTAAATTCAAAGTTCGTTTTAAAGATGAAAAAAACCATTTTTACATCTAACCGGTTAGACACACCTCTTTGAATAACCAGCTGAGCAGGGACTTGCTGCTCAACTGCGTAGAGTAGTTTTCTTTCTTTTAAAATTAGAGTCAGGAAATTAATATTTTTTAGGGTTGTGATTTTTGACGTGAAATATAATTCACATTCTTAAATTTATTTCATTGTATAAATTTAAGATTAATTTGTTAAATTGAAGTTATAATAATTAATTATATTAATATTAGAATTATATATATTTTTTAAAAGAAGTGAAAGGTAAGTAGTTTGGAAAATAAGATGTTGGTGAAAATAACAACATTAAAGATCACTCATCTTCATCACAATTATGAATCGGCCATTATTATCTATATATTTAATATTATGTATATATTTAGTGTTATTCGTTCATGTGGACATGGTGTTGATACCTAATATGTAAAAAATGACATTATGACCTAAAAGTACTACAATTTTTAATAAAATCTCTTTTCAATAAAATATCAGTGTTGTTTTTAAATAAAATATTTTAATATTAATTATATATTTGTTATAGCTAAAATATTTAATGATGTGTTGCTCAATATGAGGCACATTGGATATATGACAGATTTATGGTAGTTATAAAGATGTTTTAGAGGGTTTATTTTTAATCAAATCTCTTTTCAATAAAATATGAGTGTTGATTTTAAATAAAATATTTTAATATTAATTATATATTTGTTATACCTAAAATATTTAATGACGTGTTGCTCAATATGATGCACATTGAATATATGACAGATTTATGGTAGTTATAAAGATGTTTTAGAGGGTTTTTGATGTGGGGAAGCATATGACTATATATCTTTTTTTACCATAATTTGATCTAAGATATATATCTATTAATTGGATATTTGTTTCCATTTATCTTTCCAATTTTCCTTTACCATTCGGGTATCTTGGTTACCGAGGGTATTGGGAATATTTTTAAACATTATCTTAAGTATCCAAAATCTGAGAAAACAAAAAAAAAGACAAAAAAATAAAGAAAAAAAACAAAATACCATACAAGATGTACAAGAACATGACAAGAATTCATTATATTTTTTTAATATAAAAATTATTTAGGGAAATACCCTCAATTTATAATTTTGTGGAAGCAATCCACTCTTAGCTATTTAAGTGGGAAACCTTCTAATTAGCTAGGTCGCAATTACAATATTCTTTAGTGCATCTTGTCATGAGTTGTCCATCCTTATTTATAATTATCATGAGATCTTTAATCATAAAAAAACTAGTAAATACATAATGGACTTTTCTTAATGAGGTCTCATCACATTAATTCAATACTAATTACCATAGTGAGCTTTATTTAATAATATAGTGGACCTAGTTCACCTATATTGAATGGATTTCCCTATTATTTTACTATTATTCTCCTTGTGTACCTTTCTAGGTACACCTTATTTCCCCCTAAGTACATTACATTCCACCCCTTTAGAAAAGTGTTGTATTCAACACTTTTTGTGAAGAAGTACAACCACCATATACGGAGGTGCCACAAATGATTTTGGACCATAATGTTGAATTAGGCTAAAGAGTCAAGGTCTCATGTGCACATGCTAGTCAACAAATTGAAGTAGTCTAATAAGATCTACTTTAAACCCAGGTCCCATGTTTAAGAGTTGATGTTGATCGCCCTTTCAATATACTTGAACTCAATAACTAATTGAAAATGGTGCTAAAAATGCTACCCTAGTCATGTGATCCAAATAAATAGATCCATCAATATTTGAGAACTTTCCCACACAATGCATGATAGCTAGGCAATACGCAAATTGAAAACTCATGGATATGATAACTAGTACCCTCCCTCCATGATGTTCTCTACATACACTAGAATAGAGTAATAAAATAGAAGATGAAAGTAGTTGTCATTCTAAAAATAATAACTATATAGAAACCAATCAATAGGAACTTCCTTGAGTCATATCAAGTATATTGTTCTTAATATTCTTCCCTGATGTTAATGTATGTCATCCTGGGAAGAGATATCTCTTGACATTTAATTATAGTTTCTTGTATCAATTTAATTTTTGGATACAAATCTTGGATAAAGTTTGTTAATGAACTTAGCACATCCATGTGAATGAGGGTTAGAGGGAGAAAATTGTGATAGTTATAGTGTACTCAATATTGATTGAAAGTACAACATATAATATATTAAATCAAACCATTGAAAATCCTTTCTTCAATGGTGTTATTCCAATGGAAATTAGATGACCATATCAACAACTATGACTTTTTCAATCCATGTGGATGTTAGTAAAAAATATGGAAATAGTTAATTTTAAATCAAGAATATCTTGAACTACTAAAATCCAATTGTGATGCTTTTTTTTTAGAATTAAGCATACTTTTTATTAGGAATTAGATGTTTCTAGAAATACATCTCATAAACCTATCAAAAATTATTTATATATAATGACCCTCAGTTTTTCCCTATGAACATTCCATAAAAAATAACAAGGTGTTTTCTTAAAAAAACTAGGGAAAGTGATGCCATTTGTTAAGTACCAACTTAGTATAAATATAAAATCACAAACCAAATATCATATACATTACACACTTTATTAATATGAAAACCTTTACGGTAGGTTAACATCTTATAATTGATCCTTTTATGGAAGGAATCCACTTGCATTCACTTACATTGTTTTGTTGGTGGGGGGGTGGCGAGGCGGCGGTGGGGCTGTGACGGGGGACTTCTAATGAGCTATTAATATTAATTATAATATTCTTCACAACATATTATAATGAATTATCCATTCTAATTTACAATTATCGAGAGAATTATAATAATAAGAAAACTCCTAACTACCTAAAGGATGTTTTTTAACAAGGTCCCATTACAATTATTCAATACTAACTAACGTAGTGGACTTTATTTAATAATATATCAAACTTTTCGAACTTACATTAAATGGAATCCACTATTACCCCCCTTTGGGTTGTCCCTAGGTACCTTATATTACCCCATTAGGTACACTACACATTACATAAAAATAGATTTTGAGACAAGCATAGTTACAATATCTAGATATACTCAACTTTGTGTTGATATTGATTTTAGTAAGGGTCTTTAGGACAAACTGATTCTAAAATAGAAAATTTATAGACGGTGTTAGGATTATGAGAATACAACATTTAGGAACTCAATTTTTTTATCTTCTTGGACATTTATAAGATTCTTATCTTCATACACAAGCTCACTTTTCACATTAAAATGATGATTTCTCCTAGTTTAAGAACACAAAAATGATGAAGAAAATTAGTAAAAAAATGATTTGGAGAAGGCTAATCTGACTTATCCAAAAGCACCTTCTAGGAAACCTTGTCTTATCTTGGAAGGTAAAGTACAAAAAAATAATACTAGGATTTCCTCCTTAAGATGGGAGTTGTACTTGTTTTTTCTTCAGAGGAAATGAAAATATTTGAAATTGATGCTTCTAATTTCAATAAAAAATTGCTTCCCACTTTATTTTAATTTTTTTAATTTTTATAAACAATATAGTTGTTTTTTATAACAATAACACTAGATCAAAAATTCTTCGATGAGGGTGGAAAACAAGGCAGGTCAAGGGGTATGGGGCAAGCTTGCCACCCCACTATCTCAAAAACCATTTAGGAGAGGGGGTAGTATGGAAAATTCCCCACATGTAGAAGTATTTGATGTCTTATTTAGAGTTACTGATATGGAGAGCCTTCAATCTATTCACATCTATGCTCGAAGGGTGGTTTTGTTTTAGTGTTTATGGTGATATTGCACATAGTGTTGCCATTTATTACAAAAAGATGTCATTGATCTCAAAGGGGAATGTGGGACAACAATAGCATGCTCATAATTGATGATCAAAGAAGAAACATGACTTTTTATGAAGCAGTATTATAGGTTGATTCTTCGTATAGTATCATTATATGAAGCTAAGTATGCTTGAATTTATTTGAGTTCTTAATGAAGTTAATATGCTCAAAATATATCACAAATAACATGGTTTCATAGTGCTTGTCGATACCTTTCCAATGATATATTATGCTAAACAAAATCCTCGCTGATGATAAGTTATGGCCTATTGAAAATTGGTATTAATTGTGGAAAAAATTTCAAGGGCAAACTAGAGGGCCAAACCCAAAATATTAATTTAGTTGGGACAAATCCACCATTAAGAGAATATCGATAGTCTTGAGAGCATGAAGATGCACACTAATTAACCAATTTAAACAACAATAGAATCAAAGGCATAAGGATACAAGTGTTTTTTTGTATTGCAAAGGTAATAATTTGGTTCTAAGCTCGTGGCCAAACTCTCAATGTAACCCTATTGCATCTTACAGGTTTCAATGTGGCTAAATTTTTGAAGTGGCCAGAATTTTGATGTGCTCAAAATCTTGACATGTCTAGGACATTGGCCCTAACCTTGGTGCATTTGACAAGTTTTAATGTGCCCAAGGTTAACCCTAACTCTATCGCATATGATGTATTCTAATGTGGTCAGGATTGGCCCTAAGCCTTTCACATCCAATGCATTATGACGTAGCCAAGGATGACACTAACCCTGTTGCATCTGAAATAGATAGGATGAGCCTTACCCTTGTTGTATTTGATGTGATTTTGATGTGGCACAATACATTTGGCGCATATGGATTTGACATGGCTCAAGGTGGTGGTCCACCTCCTAGCTTGACTATGATGGTAGTATTAAAAATAAATTTAGGAAAGTCATATGACTCAACAAGCCATATAGTGTAGAGGATTTCATAAATAATGCACCTTGCTCATAGGTAGTCACAAGTTCAACTCGCAATGGAAACTAGATTGGATTTTTTATTATTTAGAATTTCCATTTTTGTAGAATGAATTGTAGAATATGGGGGTTGTTGCCAAAACCTAGAAGTTGATTAAAAAGCAACATGAAATAGGGTTTGTCAAACATTTAATTTTATATGTGGTTTATTATGTCTTTTATAGGTTTTTGGAGTCAATATTGATCCAAAATGAAATCTAGAAGAAGTTGTGTGATCAGGGCTTAGAAAAGGATGTAGCTATAGGGGCTTGATGGTGCTTTAACTCATATTTAATGACCAAAATATCTTGTGTATATTAGGTAAAGCTATGAGCATGTTGTAGGTGGTATGGATACATGAAGTAAATAGGTGTTGAGGAAGTGTTTGAGTGACCAAATTGCAGTTATGATTGGAGAACGTTTGGGATAATAGTATGACAACTAGTGACAAATATTGAAATGAATTTTGTGATAGTTGAGATCATGGTTGTAGTTTTCATGATAGGTTATCTATGGCAACATAGTGGTTGCAAGTTGTATGGTGATAATGTTTTTGGTAATGGTAGAATGTGAAGGGTCTGATTGCAGTTTGTGATAGTTTCTTTGGATGTAGTTTCAGTGATATACTGTGTTGATGTATCCAATTTGAAATTGTGGTGAAATAGAGGTCCACATGGACACCAAGGAATAAGGTTGGAGCCTCAATCAAGTTAGAGTGTAGAGCATGTTGGATCCTACTCATTGTTGATGTTGGAGCCTCAATGATTTTGGAGGCTAGAGAAAGTTGGAGCCTATAGTATCTTTGAGCTTACTCATCTATGAGGTTGAAGCCTCAATCAGGTTATAGCCTACAGTGAACGTATTCTTGCATCTTCGAGGTCAGTGTCTCAATCAGGTTTTAGCCTACTGCAAATGGAACCTTGCATATTTTTGGGGTAGTTTCCTCCTACTAGTTGGGGATTGCAAATTGATGTAAAGAAATTGAAGACTCAATAGAAGATGAGTTAGTGTTTTTCTCTCATTTGGGTTTCCTCTTAAAAAATTGGATCTCCTTGGGTTGTGATGATTTCTTGTGTTATGATGTTTATGTGACGTTGAATTGTGATAAGTGATGAGATAATGTTATGACCACTACCTAATAAATGAATGATTAATTAATATTGTGAAACTGTCAAATTTCCATCACACTGATTCATCCCCCCCTCTCAGTGATCCAAGGTATTTTTCTTATAGATGTATTAAATAATTACATGGGTAAATTGCAGCTTAACCATAAAAAATTTAATGTGCACATGAAAGAAGAGGAGAAACGCATAAAAAACATGAAAAGAAGACAAGAGGGTTGATAATGGAGTTTGTCCACTTTGGACTACATCTCTAGGCCCTTCTCGATCAATGGGAATGCCTTTATTCATTAAGTGGCATGAGAAAGAAGAAGTACGCTCAACATTTACAAAAGCAGTCCTATACCTCCAATCTGGAAAATGGACGAGAAATGGATAGCTCTGTTGCAGAAAATGTCATCACCATTGAGTTCCTGTTGTCGAGAGGTGAAAAATCGATATAAAACTTGCCCAATTTTGACACTGGACCAAAACTGCCCCTCTGGAAAATTTTGCTCAGGCAAGGTTCTGTAACTTGTCACAGCTTTGCTCAAGGTTCCACCTCCTTTGTCTTGAAATACATGCCACGTGCTCTGCCTACCTAAAGCACTGTGCATAAGAGTTTATATATTTGTTTTGTCGGCGGATATCCCAATTGCGACCATTGGTGTGCTGGTTAAAAATGAAGGTTGGTTATAGACGGGTTGAAAGATCAAATCTTGCCCCTCTCAATAATACATTTGTTTAGTTTTTAATTAAGTTATAAATGGGGGTGGGTCCGCTGGTACCGGTGGCATGCTCACCAAATTCCGCTGGCAGCTCCATGTGGTATGGAGGGGGTGGCGGGGTTGACTGCCCACCCACCATATATATAGTGTAACGTTGGTTCCGAGGGTATTGGGGTCATGGTGCTCGCCTCCTTTTTTTATTAAATATTTTTTGTGGTTCCACCAAGGGTAGCGACGGTCATGGCGCCTACCTCCTTTTTCTATTAAATATTTTTTGTGGTTCCACCAAGGGCAGTGGGGGTCATGGCTTGCCGCCCACTTTAGAAACTTTCTAGAACCTCAGGGCATATTAGACAAATTAATAGATCGACAATTTCACCCAAAAAACTGGTTGATTCTTGCCAAATTTCACCCTCCTTAAGCCTGACACATGGGTAAGTCAACCCTGAACTTTGACTACTTATATCTTTTTCATACGGACTCAAATTGGAGTGTTGTTCACACTGTTGGAATCCGGGCAATGAGAACTTCGATTTTATGTCTAGTTAATTGAATTTCTTCCACGTTGAACTTTGAGCCTTTTTCATGCCACTCGAGTTTGGAGATCCACCTGGATCACTCAGTGTGACATTTGTTCCAATAATTTGTACCATAGTAGGTTCCTTTAGGAACAACTAGCTACTGGAAGGTAAATTAAGAAAGCTATGGAAAATAAAGGAAAGAATTAGAAGAATCTATCTCAAAAGAAAAATGGTTGTGATCATGAGAACAATGACGCTTTTGTATGTCCATATCCTATTATACATAGCGAAGAATATGATCCTCATCAAATTGAGGCTTGCTACACAAGGGAAGAAGCTGAAACAAGAGTTGAACAAATGAAGCTTCAATTAGAAAATGAAAGAAAAGGTTAAGTTATTTTGATGGATTAATTAAAACATCGTAAGGAGGAACTTATGGTGAAAAATGAGCTTGCATTTGATCTAGAAGAAATCAGGAATCTTACGACCATGAATAAAGAGCAAGAAAGGCTACTGAATAAATTTAAAAATCAAGGAAGGGATGTGGCAAAGAAAATTGGAATAAAAGGAATAGTATTATGAAACCCTAATAAAGAAGAATGTCCCCTTGAAAGATAAGCTAGAAGAAGTCATTAGTGGAGGAAAAATGGAACAAGAACTTTCGGAAATTAGGGACCATGTTTTAGTATATTTAAAGATACAATTTGAAGAATACGAAAGAAGTAAAGAAGTGTTGGAAAATTAGTTGAAATAAAATAAGCAATATTTCAAAGAAAAGTGTTACAGGCTTGTCAAAATAGAAGAAGAAATTGGTCACTTAAAGGTTGAGGTAGAAGAAGTAAGAAAAATAGAAGAAATTCGAAGAGGTTGCCTTAAAGAAAAATATAAGGACTTGAATAAACTTGAACAAATATGGATGGGGAAATTAACTTCTTGAAATCCCAATTTGAAGAAGTTGTTTCATCGACAGATGACTTTGAAAATATCAACAAAAGAGTGAGGATTTCATAGTTATTTGATGAAATCCATAGTTTTCAAAGATCTCGAAGTGACAAAAAAGTCTTCGCTATATAAGTAAGCCTTGTTGCAAAGAAGACTCAAGAGATGAAATTGAAGAAAAAATTGAAGAAAAATATGAAGGCCAAAATATAAGTATTTCTACTCTAGCTTGTTGCCAATTAATGACAAATGAACATCAAAAAAATGTTTCTTTAAGGCATAATGACTTCAGAATATCATCTAGGGAATATTTCCCATCTAGGTATCATAGTACTTTTTTTGGTTATTACATACTATGTACAAATTTTAGACATAAGGTTCGGGATTGTCAATTCTATGAGTGAGATGGTTATCACTCTTTTAAAAGAAAGTTTGTAGGAAAATTAGATTCCATATGATTTTAATGTTAGAAAGTATGCATCAATTTCTCCCTCATTGAATCATTATGCAATATGTTTTAGTTTCCACAATCTTGGTCACAGTTCATGAGAATGAAACATAAGGTTCTCTAAGCAAACCAGGAAAGGATAAGAACTCATTAGGAAAAGATAAAGGCACACCAATGTTTGGAGAAAAAATAGTGTAAGATGAAACTTGAACGAGCATTGAGTGATCAAGGCCTCAACATGATTTGTTAATTATCTTATGTGTCCTAATGCAAAACCTACGATTGCTCCATTTAAAGTTCTTTCTAATAGAGGAGTTCCTTGTTTGGGGATTATTATGATAGGATTCAATTGAAAAAATAACAAGCATGGGTGATGGTATGGAAAAGAAAAGAAGGTAGGATAATAATTACTATAAAAGAGACCATGATGTTGAACATAATATATGAGAAGAGTTGAAACTTTATAGTTAATGGAAAATTATGACAATAGGAGGGATAAAATCAGGAATAATTCATCAATCAAGCATGAAATTTGACAAATTAGGACTATGATGCAAACATTGTTACAAATATTGACATTCATCAAGTAATTTTGAGGAGAGAACAAAGGAAGCATTTTTGTAGTCATATGGGGGAAGAATTTAGGTCTATAAGATAATTTATAGGCAACTTAAGTAAACAAATGATAGGTGCCTATAACACATTATCTCAGGGGGAGTCTAGGTGTTAGAGCCTAGATTTACCTCAGGCTGAAAAGGTAAGCTTCTAGGTCCACATCAAACCACGCTCAGCCTGGTAGCTAGCCCTACCAGGTCAGGAGAGGGCTCTCTTAGGGTCTATCTCAGCAAATTGTATTCACTAAGGGCTTGAGATGACTAAAATAGCTGCTAATATTAGGCTAGGTATATATGTAAAGGAGTTTTCTTGATAGAATGGTGTTTCTGTGGGCTCAAAGAGAAAGCTAGATTTTTTGTGCAGGGAATGAGGCATAGTCTTGCAAGGATTTCGATGGGGCAAGGTAGGCAACTATAATTGGAACTATAAATCATGTGAGGTGGATGGGTTAGACTGAGGAGGAGTTGAAGAGGGCAAGGAAAGCCATGGATCCTCTCCAAGCAGTGGAAAACATTAAAGACTAAACCAAACTTCAAGTAGAGCACTGTAATTCTCAATGTATTCTACTTACACTCTTGTTTGTTTAGTTGAGAAGAAATAAAGAGAAATGATACATAGAACACATGAATAAAATCACAAAGAAATAGGAAAGCACTATACCACAAATTCCACAGGGATCCCAAAGAATGCTGCAAATCCTGGTCTCAATTCCTTAGCCAAAATACTGATGTGAATGTACAATGAAGCTTAAGGCTTTTCTCAAGAGTCCAACCATGCTAATGACTGAATAACAACATAATATAGACAAACATAGCTCCTCCTTGCCTCTAGGGGTCAAGCTCACTTGTTTAGGAGTTGATCCAACTAATCCTAAACTAAGAACTGGAATCTAGGCAACATAACAACATGCCTCTAGAAACAAGGAAACTAATACATTCAATTTCAAACAACCTCTAAACTGATGAATCTACCTCTAGAAGTAAAAATCCAACATATTTACATCATGATCCATAAATTTTTATGAAATTACATCATAAATTTTCCATTAGGAAAGTGAAAAATTCAAACTGGGCAAAACTGGGCAAAAAACAGAGCAAAACTTGGTCAAACTGGCAATTTTTCCTCTATGCGCCACACCTGATTCTCTATGTGCCGCGCCTATTTGGACCCACGTTTGGAGGCCTTTCTGATGTCCAAATCATTGCCAAGTGTGCTTTTTGGAAATGTCTATCTGTCTATCTTCCAACCCAAGTGGAATTTTTGAATTTGGCCTTCATTTGTCCTATCAAAAATCCAATCTCCCAAGACTGCTTCTTGTGTGTCAAAATACGGGCAGTGAGGTCATTTTTTGAGTGTTTTTGACCTCTTTGAGGGCTCAAAACCTGCCCAAATTTCTTGGCCATAGGTAGGCAAGCATAACCTTTCATGAAAAGTCCATAAATGCAAAGTTTTTGTGATTTAGAGCCCTCTAGGAAAAGTGAGCACCATGTGGCGTGACGCATAGGGAGGACAACTCTATTTTTATGCCAAAAAATTTTCGAAACGCAAAAATTGCTTCAAATTTCTTGAAATTTGGGTTGGACCTTCTCTATCAAGAGCTATGATGGGCCAAGGATGCATCGACCAATATCCATAGTTCATCATGCTCTTTTTGCCTCTTTTGCCTTTTCGATGCCTTCCTTAGTTTTGCCTTTAAATTCCTTATTCGTGCCTTGCAAACCTTGTTCCACGCCATGTAGTGAAAAGCCATGTGTCTCAGCAATGCTTTGTCCCTATCGGCCTTGTACAGTAGTCTCTCTAAGTGGATGTTGACTCTCTCGAGCCAAGACTCCCGATCAACGTTGATCTCTTGCTCAAGTGAAGTGAACTCCACCCTCCTCCTTTGGGCAGCTTGGTGATTCTCCCGAATGTTTTGTAACTCCATAACGACCTGCTGATCTTCAAGCTACTTATTTCTCTACTCCAAGTATTTTATAATCGACTTAGCCCTCTCCAAGTTGAGGGACAAGGCTTTGATCTCTGTCTTCTGCTCCTGGATGATCTCTCTAAGATTTGTGCTTTCCGGGCCCATATCAACATCCTCAAAGGAAATAAAGTCTCGCTCACCTGAAGGCCCTTCATCCTGCATTGGCCTCTTGCCTTTGTCCTGTACCTGTGGTGCTGATGTCGGAAGTGAGGCCCCTTCCATGCCAGGTGGAGATAACACTCGCTTTGCTGTCGCGAACAACTGCCTAGTGCCCTTTTGATAAGTGATAAATACCGACACAGTAGTCGTGTGTGTCACATGACCTTCATGCTAATCAGAAGGTGCACCTGTCTCATGAAAAGTCTCTGAAGATGCCTGAGAAGCTCTGAAAAACTCACGAGAGATGAAATCATCCCAAGTGATGCCCTGCAAGCCAAGCTGATGGACAACCACAATTTCTATAAGAGCAAAATGATAAATACTGGTAAACCGCTGTTGAGGGGTCTTGTGCTACACTAGAGTGGTCATCCTTTCAATATTTCGGCACATGAAATAAGGAATGTCCATCATCCCTACCCGGGTGAAATGCATGAGCAACCTGATGTGATAAGCATATAAACGGGAGAACCGGCCTTCGCAGCTGGAATATTTCATGATCAATTTCATTAGTGGAGCATATTCATCTCTAAGGTATCGGAAAGGAAACACTCTCTTGAGCTGCCTCAAGAAACTGGGCTTAATATATGGTTCATAATGCTGTCGGTCAATTTTCTGCCTCTTGTTCCATGGCTCTCCAATTTTAGGTATGCCAGGTTCTATTGAGATGGATTCTGGTGTAAGTGTGAAGGTGATACCAGCTAGAGTGACTTCATCACCATGTAAATGCAGTACAAAAAAATGAGCCAACACATGGTGAAACTGAATGCTAGCAACCTTTTCGCAAAATTCATAACATGACTGATGTCGGAAACAAGAAATGGCAAGAGGGCGGGCCTGCAATTCAACAAGAGTGGTTGGTTCTTCTCTGATATGTCTGCCCCCTCTATGAGGCCTCCTGGGTGCATGTCCCTCCATGGGTGAGTCACTTTGGGTCTCAACTTCATAATCATATGAAGGATCAAATGCCATCATTGCTGGTGGAAAAACTGTCCTAAAGAGATAGGTGTTGATGTGTCAAACTGTGATGGACTGCCCTTGATGATTGTTTAACCTCTGCCACCAAGGGAAAATAGTGAAATGGGGGAGGATAAGGGGAGGGAAAAATAGTGGGGGATTAGGGACTGTTGGGATAGATGTAGTTAGGGAAATATGAAATATTTTGGGAGTTTTGTATAAGGTTAGGGTTTGGGATATTTCAATAGGAAATTTGGGAAAGGGAACTTGGGATAGGGGATTAGTGAATTTAGGGGGTTGAGAAACTTTATGGAACAATGCAATCAGGGAAAAATGGGATAAGGGAATGATGGAAAGAGGATAGACTTGGTAGCAAATAGTTGTCAAACCCTAGGCAACAATCTTTTTTTGAGGAATTTGAAATGGTAGGGTTTGATTATTTGTTTAAACACTCACCACATCAACTATCATAACATAAACACCAAACTTGGATGAACAGCAGAAGTGGAGCTCAACCTATTTGGAACAAAGTGAATTTGTGTGTTTTTGGTGATTGGAGGTTGTTCTGGAACTTTTCAGGCCCTTTGGCTGTATGCGCCACGCAGCATACCCAATGCATCGCGCCTCACCAGTGCGCTGCGCCCGTGCAAAAATACACCGAGTTCTGAGGCCCAATGTGCCATGCCTCACCAATGTGTTGCGCCTCGTGCCCAGTGCGTCGCGCTGGTCACCATGAGCGATTTTCACCCGACTTTCTCCTCTTGCTTAACAAAATCACTTTGCATTACTAGTCTTTTACAAATGAACTTTCAAATGAAGGGATTGCTTATAAACAAATAGGTTTCAAGATTTTAGCTCATGAAACCCACTTTTACAATGTTTTCAAAATGACTTGATTTCAAACTCTTTTTTTTGGATTTTTTCACCTTTTTGGCTTTGTGATGAACTAAATGAGCTGAAATTTGCTTGTTTTTGTAGGTGTTGGAGCTTCTTAGGCTGAGGAAAGAAACCGGGGTGCAGATGAAGGAATTTGCAATGAAGAAAACAAAATTTACATGATTTTAGTACAATAAAGGCTAAATACTCTATTTTTTCCTCAAAACAGAGTTTTGAGGAAAAACACATTTTCAAAGACTTGTCGATGAAATTTATTGATGATGAAACCTCCTCATGGCCTTCTTGTAATTATTGGACACTTTGAATCATTTATTGACAAAACCTTAATGAAACCCTAGACCTACTTGACACTGAAACCCTAAAGACAACCTTTTGCAATTTTTAATGAAAAGAAGACTGTATATGCCTTTTTAATGAACAAACATGAACCAGTAGGTGAATGACATGAGGAACATGAGGAAAATTGTTGGGAATCCACTACCGTCAGACGATCCATGTGCCTAATGGAATGCAAATGACTGGGCAAGACACCTAATATGAAATGCAACAAGAGGATTTGATCTCCAATGGAGGGATGAAGATACCGAGACTAACATTGGCTCCAATGGGGATGGTAGCTCCTTGGAGGTGCCAAGAACTACAGATCTCTATGAAAGCTGACAATGCCTTCATCCATTGGGCTATGGAGTCAATAACTTCAACGAAACAAAACTGAATTCTTGACTTATAGACTCAATTTCAAGACTGAATGTGACTCAACATTCACTCATTTTCAAGACTGAAATTGACTCGAAGACCTGACTCTAACAAACCAAACTCAAAACTAAAATCAAACTTCAGCCTTATAGCCTTCACCTCGGGCCCCAAGCTAAAGAATGAAAACAATACACACTAGTAATTGAACTTAAACAAGCCAGTATATACAATGATGAATAGAACAACAGAAAACATGTCACAAATAATACCACTTGAGGAGCCGACCATTGACCGCTCCACCTGGATAATCTTCACCGTTTAACTCTTGCAGCAGGAAAGCATTCTTGCCCTGATATGCAGTAGTATTGTACAGTCCTTTCCAAATATGATCAAATCTTCCATGTTTACCTTTCTTCTCATTCCTTGCTTCCCATTTTAGCACTACATCTCCTATCTCAAAACTGTCCGCCTTCACTTTTTGGTCATATATTCTCTTGATTCTATCCTGCAACTTGAAGGTATTTTGAGATACCTCCTCCATAGTCTGCTATAAGTGAATCATTTGATTAATCCTCCGCTGCAAACCATCCTATTCGTTGCCTGCTTCTTGCAAAAGTTTGACCACCGGGACTGCCAAAGAAGTCGCGAAAATTGTGTCTATAATATCCCATTTAGAGGTGTTGTGTGGTGGTTTGTAGCCTTTTTGATGGCCCATAAGCCCTAGAAACTCCATTGGAAGGCCAATTTCATTATTTTCCTCACCTTACAATGGTTTTCCTCCTAAGACCTATCCCTCATTCGCAAAATCTGACACCAAACATCCCTATTAGAAGAAATATGTGGTGGTTTTGTTAGAAAATTATATATTACAGGGCAGTGGAACAAATAAAATATTGTGGAGACAAAAAATACATAAACACATAAAACAAGAGAGACACATATATATGTGGTTCACCCAATTTAGGTTACATCCACATAGAAACAACCAATCCTTCCTTTTATATTATCCAGCAAAATGAAGAGATACAACCTACAATAGATCTGTTGTAGTTTCCTCTTCGCTCTCACATAACCTCCTCTCTCTCTTAGAATAATCATACATAACCACAATACAATTACATCATATAAATCGAGGGTTTCTTTCTAAGGAAAAAAAAACTAAATTAACATAACTTGTGCCATTAGATAATTCACCTAATGAATGACCTAGATTTACTAGGAAATTACAATATTTTACAAGGTAAAATTTCATCTATTTTTAGCTTTGGGGGCAGTGCCAGGGTGAGGGACATTTAAAAGTAGTCATTGCCCCCATTTGCACTCCCCCTAGAAGATATCATAAGGGAGGTGTTTCCACCCAATTACAGAACTTGCGTCCAATGTGGCTGAGACCTCTGAATCAAGAAGGTAATCAGGCTCCACTCCCAACAATATCGCACTTGGAGATTACTTATAACATTTCCACCACTACTTCATTTGTTGGACAATTCTTTCACTTTGGACCTAGATGTTTCTCATCTTCATCATCATACTTGAAGACCAATTGAAACTGAGAAGGGTCTTAGTTTCTCCCTGGTTACAACTTTTGTTAACATGTATGCATGATTATGGCTCATGTGTGTCTTTTCTAGCTTCAATTGTGCATATTCCAACACTAACCATATGAAATGGTACTTGAGTTGTATATGTTTCTTCTTAGAATGAAATGTTGAGTTCTTTGCAAGATAAATGGCACTATGGATAGCACTGTATAACCTGCCCATCTCCTACTTCTTTCCCAAATCATCCATAAACCTTTGTAACCAAATCATTTCTTTTCTAGCCTCTGTAGCAGCAACATACTCTTCTTCCATTGTTGAAAGTGGAACATTATTTTGCAATTTTGAAACCAAGTTGACAGTTTTTCCACCTACAGTAAACACATACCATGTGGTGCTCCTCCTATTAACTCTATCACTTTCAATATCTACATCAACATATCCATATAGAGCAATGTTTGAACCACCAAAGCATAATGCTTGATTTGTGGTACCTCTCAAATATTTGAGAATCCACTTCACTGCCATCGAATGCTATTTTCCTAGATTGTTCATATACCTTCCTACAACTCTCATGACATGTGCAATATCAGGCCTTGTGCAAACCATTCCATACATTAAACTTCCAACTGTAGATGCATATGGAACTTTACACATATAATCCATCTCTTCCAGGGTCTTGGGACACATCTCCTTACTTAGTTTGAAATGGCTAGCCCAAGGCGTACTATTTGGTTTTTCATTCTATGTATTAAATCTTTCGAACAATTTTTCTATGTACTCACTCAGAGACAATTTTAATTTGCAATTTTTCCTATCTTTAGTTATTATCATACCAAGGATTTATTTTGCAACACCCAAATACTTCATTGTAAATGAATTTTCAATTTTCCTTTGAGAAAATTTGTATCTTGCATGTTAGACCCTACAACAAGCATGTCATCTACATACAATAGCAATATAATATAGTTGACATCATTTTGTTTCTTAAGATAAACACAATGATCAGAAGGAAATCTAGTATAACCTTATTCAGACATAAACTTGTCAAATTTTAGATACCATTTCCTTGGAGCCTATTTTAGGCCATACAAGCACTTCTTCAATCCGCACACTAATTTCTCCTTCCCTTTGACCTCATACCCTTGTGGTTGTTGCATATATATTTCTTCCTCCAAATCGCCATGGAGAAATGTTGTCTTTACATCTAAATTCTCAAGATGAAAATATTATGTTGCCACTAGCCTTAAAATAGTTCTGATTAAAGTCATTTTAACAACAAGAGAAAAAAAATCATTAAAGTCCATAACTTCATTTTGTGCAAACCCCTTCAACACAATTCTAGCCTTATACCTCTGTTTTCCTCCATCTTATTTTGCAATGTTGTTTTACTACAAGGAAACTTGACTAAGTCCCAAGTCTGGTTATGCATCAAGGAGTCCATCTCTTCTTCTATGGCTTTCTCCCACTTCTTCCTCTTTTCTATATACATTGATTCTTCATATATTTTTGATTCACCAGAATCAATTAACAATACATAATATAATGGAGAAGAGTATCGTTTAGTGGGTCTACTTATCTTGGTAGATCTTCTAACACCACTTTCAGGTGTTTGTGGTGCCTGTTGCTGTTGTGGTTGTTGTTGTTGTTGTGGCTACCAATAATTATAATTTTCAAACACCTTTACTTTTTCTGTGATCTCATTAAGCACTGCATATTATTTTTTTTCCTTTTCATGTTTCTTTTCCTACATCTGATCCTTATACAAGACCTTTTCATTGAATATGACATCTCTCCTCATAATAATTTTGTGATATTAATAATCATATAAGCGATAATCAAAATCATTACACCATATCCAATATAGGTACATTTATTTTATTTTGCCTCAAACTTGTTCTATTTTCTTTATTAATGTGGACAAAAGGATTCACAACTGAGTCCTTAAAAATGAGTAGTTTACCTTTTTACCTGTCCATGCCTCCTTTGTCATACCACCATCCACAGAACTTGAAGGCCCTCTACTTATTAGATAAACACCATTATCTACGACATCTACCCAAAATTGTAAGGAAAATCCTGTGTGCAATCTCTTGCACCTTGCGCACTCCATGATTGTCTTGTTCATCCTTTCAGACACACCATTTTCCTATGGTGTTCCTGGAAATTTCTTCTCTATGCAAATTCCATGTTTTGAACAGTAGTTATCAAACTCCTTGTTGCGATATTCACCTCCATTATCTGATCTGAGAAACTTCAACTGAATCTTTCTTGTCTCATTATCAACCAAAGCTTTCCATTTCTTGAAATATCAAATACATCATATGTATTCTTAATAGAATAAATCTAGTTTTTTCTAGTTGTATCATCAATAAAAGTAACATAATAGTGAGAGACACCAAGAGATACCTGATTTGGTCCCGATATATCTGTATGAACAAGATCTACTTTTTCTCTCTTCTTTTCCTTCCCAGTTATGATAAATCTAGCTCTCTTCTATTTTCTATAAGCACAATTCTCACATAAATCCAAATAAACATGTTTCTACCCTAATGGCAAATTTCTTGAGTGAAGAATATGCATCCCTTTCTAACTCATGTACCAGAGCCTATGATGCCACAATGTCGTATCTGATCCTATGGAGGTTAAAGCATTAAAAAAATTACAAATATCATTGCATAAATACAATGTACCAACCTTTTCTCCTATTTCTATTACCAGGGCTCCTATAGTGACCTTCCAATTTTTGTCTCTGAATGTAGTTACACAACCTTCACCACCTAAATGCCTTGTTGAAATCAGATTTTTCTTCAATTATGGAACATACCCTACCTCCTTCAAAATCCATTGGTTTCCATTTTGTTTCTCTATAAAAACCTTACGCATTCCAATGATTTTACAGAGTTTATCATCACCGAAATGAACATGTCCAAAATCTCCTTGAACATAGTCATGAAAATGTTTCCTATCAGGTGTAGCATGGAATGAAGCCCTTGAATCAACCACCCAAGAAATAATAATATTTTCTAATGCAAGAATCAAGGCATCTTGCAACACATCACCTGCCACATTTGCTTCATGATTGTTCTCTTGTTGTCCATCTCCTTCTTTTCCTTTCTGATATTTGTAGTATTTCTTCAGGTGTCCTTTCTTCCCACATTTCTAGCACACTATCCCTGATCTAGATTTGGATATGCCTATTCTTAATGTACTGAGATTTCCTAGGCTCCTTCTTGTTTCCATTTTTCTTCTCGTAGTCTTTACACTCGAAGCATCACCTAATGTCTCACCAGAGCTTTTCCATCACATTTCCTCGTTAATGATGCATCAACATCATCATCAAACTTTAAAGTACTAGATCTAGAGATAGAGTTATTAATAGCCATACCTAAGCCATTCTAACTTCCTCCAAGGAACACAGAAATAACAGAGCCCTAACGTCATCATCAAAATTTATCCCTACAGAACTTAACTAACTGTTTATAATGTTAGTTTCAATTAAATGATTAGCAACAGATCTACCTTTTGACATCTTCATATTAAATAGATGCTTCATAAGAAATATATTATTTGAGGCGAGGGTATTTCATATAGTTTGGACAATGTCGTCATTAAACCTTCTGTTGTCATTTCCATTGAAATGTTGAATACCACCGACACTGTTAGACACAATTGTATTGTTCCTACTGCCTTTATGTCGAGAATCTCCCATTCTGCATCCGTCATAATCACTAGATTCTTTGATTTTACATTCAATGGTAGGTATAAATGTTTCTGATACAACTAATCTTCCATCTGCATCTTCCACAATAGCTAGTTTTGGTCGTTAAATTTCTCGACCCTAAACCTACCATCTACCACCATTACTCCCACTTGAACTGGGAACCCTTATCTCCTACGAGTTTATTAGCCAAATAAACCTTCGACTCTGATACCAATTGTTAGAAAATCATATATTACAAAGCAATGAAACACACAAAATATTGTGGAAACACAAATATAGAAACACATAAAGCAATATATACACAAATATACATGGTTCACCCAATTTGCGATATGTCCACGGAGAAACAACCAATCCTTCCTTTTATATTATTTAGAAAAATGAAGAGATACAACCTACAACAGATCTATTGTAATTTTCTCTTCGCTCTCACACAACCTCCTCTCTCTCTCTCAAAATAATCATACACAATACAATACAATTCCCTCTCACCCAATTTGGGATATGTCCACAGAGAAACAACCAATCCTTCCTTTTATATTATTCAGAAAAAAGAAGAGATACAACCTACAACAAATCTATTGTAATTCACTCTTCGCTCTCACACAACCTCCTCTCTCTCTCTCAAAATAATCATACACAATACAATACAATTCCCTCATATAAACTAAGGGTTTCCTTCTAGGGAGAAAAACCCTAAATTAAGATAACTTCTACCATCAGATCATTCACCTAATGAATGGCCCAAATTGAATACGAAATTACAATACTTTACAAGGAAATTTTTTATTTATTTTTAGCTTCATGGGTAGTTCCGCAGGGGGGATTTTTAAAAGTAGCTACCCCCCCCTCCCCCTTTGCCATTATCATATGGGAGATGTTGCCACCCCATTAACGAACTGGGGTCCAATGTGGCTCAGGCCTCTAAATCAAGAAGATAATCAGGTTACACACCCAACAAGTTTGATATTTTGATGATGGCCTAGAGGTTGATTTTGTGTATAAACATAAAAAAAATTGATATCATATTTTCTTCCAAAAACAAAGTCCAATTTTATTCACATGTGCACTCAAATAATGATACAATAAAATCAATCACATGTGCATGTTATACTTATTGGGTTAAAGTCATCGGCATTCCCTTTTCCTCTTCTTCATATTAGGTTCTTTTCACCACTCTAAATAAGGATCTATGATAACTAACTATGAGTTGAAATGTGGGAGATTAGATTCCTTACAAGGAACCTATTACTTATCTAAATTAAATGTATCAGTTTCATGGTGTATATTTGTTACACCTACATGAGCATTGGTTGTTACAACATCCCTTAGGGAGGTAAGTATTGTATCTATATATTTTACTTTATCCTAAAATAAATCCATGGATTCCCCAGTTTGCACATGTATGATGTTATTTACTCATCTTAATCAAGTTCAATATCCAAACATGATTACTTTAGAAAATCTCATCTTGTTGTTTTGATTTGCTTCCCTTTTCCATTGAGGATAAGTTGGATCACAAGTAGAATTAACTTCTAAATGCCTTGAAATATAACATATCCTACTCTTGAATATGTTTTTTCCACATAATCAAAGACATATGTGTATTTAGAATTCTTCCATGTGAGAATAATTTCTCTAGAAGACCATTACTAACGTTGACATCAACACAAATATGTAAATATGTTCATAAACTTACTACGATTTCCTCCAAATTTAATCTTATGTAAGTTCCTAAAGCATTCACAATGTCCTCAAAGATCTATACATACTATAAATGTAATGAAAATTTGATGATTTGAATGCAAATTAACATTGTAGAAACTAACATGGGCTTAGAATCAAGTTCACGGAGAAAAAGCCATACTCCCCCAAAACCAATGACCCTCCTCAAACAATTTTTTATAATAATCATGATTATAGCATTGTACAAAAGGTAGTTGTTGGAGAATTGAAAGATTTCACATTTCTTTATCCAAATTAGATTAATTGAATGAAATAATGTTGATGTAACACGTCAATATCAATTAAATATTTAAATAATTGATTCGTTTTCATCTAGAAAATGCAAATGGGTTAACTTCAGCGTTTTGAGCATCCTCATCTTTCAATGAACTAAAAAAATGAACAAAAACATGGAAAAATTAAACACTTCTAAATAGCCAAAGAACCATAAAAATTAATATTAAAATAAAAAATTAATAAAAAATATTTTCTTTTAAGGTTAAACATAATACACATGTTGTTAGTGTGTACTCATTTCTAAAGTGCATGCATGTTCTCTATATTGCATGTGCTTTATTTGAATTTTAATTTCTTTAGATGGAATTTTACTCATCAATACTTTGTTGGTCGTGGTTTTTAGTTTGTACGTAAGCCAATTATACGCTTCACTTGTCTGTACATAAATATAAATTCAAAAATATAGTTCTATTATGTTAATGCCTTAATTAAAATCCTTATTAATGTTTGAACTTGTCGTTTGATGGTAATTCTCACTTTCTCAATTCAATTCAATTCAATTTAATATATATATAGATATATGGATAATTGTACAGTTTTCCAAAAAAAATCAACCACTTACGTAATTTAATAATTATATATATATAATTGAAAAACTAATGGGAGACTAGAATAAGATTGTTTTATGTAATTGTATAGTTTTCTTAAAAAAATTATCACTCCGGTATTTAATATATATATTCTTTCTTTTTTAAATTAATAGATATTTAATATATATATTCTTTCTTTTTAAATTACTTGAAAAATTCTATTAATTAGATTAAAGAAACATCATTTTTATATCTAGATGCGTTGGTCACTATTAGAATAGTCTTCAATATAACATTGCAATTTGTACTGTGAAACAATAATGAAGGCCACAATGAGCAAAAGAATATATGTGACAAACAAAAGCCATGAGAACAATATTACATCAAGATGAAATTGTTGAAGATGAACATTCCATAATAAAAAAATATATAGAATATAAGCACTTTGATTCATAACAATATTGTGCCCATAACCAAAACATCAACTCGTCCACCAGTTGTACATCAAGAGGCCAACCACATTCAATGAAGAAGCCTCCAGATAATAGAGTGTCCCACTGTTTGCATCCATGTGCATCCATACCAAAGCAAAGCACCAATTGGACACACCCAAAAGAATAAGACATGTTCCTCAAGATTGAAACAAGCTAGTATATCTGCCAAACACAAAGACCACAACCGGATTGCATCAAAATACCTAGGTTGCATAGCAAGTAGAGAAACTGTGATACCCCCATCAAATGTTGAAGTGAAATCCGGAAAATACCAACACCAAGACTATAAAAAATGAGCACCAAAACACATTTGGCTAGTAAGGTCTGGCACACTATCAACAAGAGGGTCAATTTGATCCCTAGGGTCTCCAGAAGGGTCAAAGAGATAATTAGAGGCAGAATCTAAGACAATGAAATTTTACACCCAGGTCAGATGAGACTCAACACTATCAATATAGAACCGTTGGGTTCATAATATTCATTTAATATCCTCCAAGATAGAAAACAAATTATAGGTCTTGACCTATTTTTCCTTAAATATTAAATGAAGCGGTGTATCTAGTTGGTGATTCAAGGCAAGAGAATACAAAAAAATTAAATGTTTTTTATGAAACCTGCCAGGATCTAAAACCCTTTGCAATTCCAAGGCCTTCTTATGAAGCCTAGAGTGAGAGTGATATTCTAAAGCTTAGAGTCAGAGTGATAGGGGGGATCCTTAGTTTCTTTTGCTTCCAAGAGTAGTATTTATCTCCTCAATTCCAAAAGAACCACATCAAATAAGGAACCCATTGAATCAAATGAAAATAGTTGAGATCATTTAACATCAATAGTCCCCAAACCTCCCCTCCTACTCATCATTCATTGACGTGGAGGCACATTGAGTGATTTAGGAGAGCATGTCCAACAAGTACACATACCATGCCATGCCTAACAAAAAATGAAGAAGACAAATGTAGAATAGTCCCTGTAATGTCCCCTAATAATAATAAATAATATAATATTAAAATATAAGTAAATAAAATAATAAACAATAAAGAAAAGATAATAATGGTAATATGTAGTAAACAATAAATAAATAATAAATAATAAAGAGGAAAACAATAATAGTAAATAAATAATTGAAGAGAATATCATAAATAATAAATAAATAAATAGTAAATAATAAAATGGAGTTATATATATAAGAACTATAACAATAGTAAAAATAAGTAAAGCTAACAAAAAGTAAAAAGGAATAAAATAAGAAAGAGTTAAATTAAGAAAAATATTAAATTAAGTAAAAATTAAAATAAAGAAATAAAAGTTTCATGTTGACACATGGAATGTGTACATGCAGACACCTTTCCAGTCTTTGGTCTATTTAATGGATGATGAAGAAGATGATATTAATCCATTCCTTCATCCATTCTTTTGGGAGAAAAGTGTTGTGAGACAATGGATTCCCTAAGAGTCATATGTTGATTGAGGGCTCGGGGGTGGCTAGTTGTAGAAGGATTATGAGCAGTTGAGCCTATGGTTGGGTGGAGAGTTGTCCCCAAAATATTTTTTGCTGTTAGCAAAATTCAAAGAACATTCAACTCCAAAAGCACATGTAGAGAGAGAGAGAGTCGAAGCCAAGCATCGAAATCTACCAATTAACAAGCAAAGTCCACTAATGCAATGCCCATACAACGCCTTAATGAGGAAACAAAATGTCAATAAAAGATGTGTAGTTGCAAAGAGAATTGATAGAATATTTAAGGAAGGAAGCCAAGTTTTTATTAGAGTTAAACCCTTTAAGATTTTCTTTAGGTTTGGCAAGGGAGAAAATTATCCCCTAGATTTGTCGGCCCATTTAAGATCCTAGAGAGGATCAAACCACTTGCTTATAAGCTCGAGTTGCCATTCCATCTAAGAAGGATTCATAATGTGTTTCAAGTTTCTATCCTTAGAAAATATGTATTCCACGGTCGACCCATCTCATGTGTTGAAATTTGAGAAATTATAGGTTTCTGAGGAGGGAGTCCTTTAGGTCAAACCATTATGTATACTGGACCATCGGGTTCATCGGCTCAGGAATCATGAGTTTGAGAAAGTCAAGGTCTAGTGGGACCAATATAGCCTAGGGTCAGCTACATGGGAAGATGCAAGTGCTATTTTAATGACTTGATTAAACTATGTGGTGAACTAGATAAGAGTGCATAACTTAGCTAAGATAGATACTTTTATGGAGCATCTAGATCATGTCTTATTGTTTAAATTTTATTGATACATTTAAATTTTACACTATGATTTTAGTTATGGTTTTAGTTAATAGTTATGTCAAAATAATGTTGTTGAGTATAATATTGGGATGAGTTGTCATAGTATGATGGTATGAGGATAATGATGCACATGTGGTTCTTATTTATATAGTTGTTACGATCATGATATTGTATGATTATGATGAATATGATATGAATAGGGATTATGATGTTATGTTGAAGTATATTGACATGTGGTTCATTTATTATGTGATGATATGTCTTTCATGTTGAATGTGGATGTTATAATTTAGAAGGATATTATGATGTGAAGCATGTGGTAATTGTATGTAGATTTATGACATGCATAATTTTGTTATAACAATGATGTTATGTTCTCACGATGACATGCAATACTTGGAATGTGGATTACTTTCTATGATACTATGATGTTATAACTAATGCATTAGATGTATGTTGATATGTGGTGATTGATAGGAAATCTAAAAATGGGTTGAGAGGGTTGGTTTATTTGTTGATCTCGTGGGAGCCCATACCTGCGAGGGAGAATATGTAACTTCATATGGGTTGGGGACATACTCAATCAACAATACATATATCAGTGGTTCATTTGTCTTGTATAGCTCTTGAGGGGCTATGTGACCATCTTAAGGAGACCAAGTACTTGATATTGGATTGAGATGCTGAAGCTTGGTGGGGGTGTAAGGACTTCGATGCTTGGGGTTGTGCACCTTAGTGAGTGTGGAGGGAGTGGGTCAACCATTCAAGATGCCTAGAGTGCTAATTCATGGAGCACAAGGCTGGGTGTCTGCTTTGGGGTAGATGAGGTCTAAGCCTTGGTGCGAGCCTTAGGGCCAGCCATAGGCTATGGTATAGACTAATGACGCTTATGCCTGGTTCCGAAAGTGGGAAAATAGACAAAGATTCATTGGGATTTCTTGGGTATTGTGGAAAATTTCGATGCCTACTGGTTATACTAGTTCAACAGAGGGTGTAGGGAAAACGTGAAGTAATAAATAACTAAATAAAATAAAATGTAAATGATTCAACTTAACTTCGGGACAAAGCTCCTTAAAGAGGGGGAGTATGCAATGTCCCCTAATAATAATAATAAAATAGATAACATAAATAGAATATAAAATATATATAAATAAATAAAATAATAAATACAATAGAAAATAAATAATGGTAATAAATATAATAATAATAAAATAAAGAAAAGACAACAACAGTAAATAAATATAATAAATGAAGAGAATATATATAATAAAAAATAAATAAAATAGTAAACATAAAAACTGGAGTTATATATATATATATATATAATATATATATAATAAGATGAGAGAGAGAAGAGAGAGAGAGAGAGAGAAGGAGAGAGTAAACTAGAGTTATTATATATATATAATATATATATATATATATATATTATATATAATATATATATATATATAGATATATATATATATATTATGTGTGTGTGTGTGAACTATAAAAAGAGAAAAAATAAGTAAAGTTAACAAAAAGTAAAAAGGGAATAAAATAAGAAAGAGTTAAATTAAGAGAAATATTAAATTAAGTAAAACTTAAAATTAAAAAATTAAAATTTGCATGTTGAAACATGGAATGTGTGCATGTCGACCCCTTCCAATTTTTTGGTATATTTAATGGATGATGAAAAAGATAAGATTCATCCTTTCCTTCATCCATTCTCTTGGGAGAAAAGTGTTATGAGACAAAGGATTCACTAACAGTGGTACATTGATTGTGGGCTCGGGGGTGGCCAGTTGTAGAAATTTTATGTGCAGTTGAGCCTATGATAGGTTGGAGAGTCGTCCCTCAAATCTTTTTTGTCGTTAGCAGAATTCAAAGAGCATTCAGCTTCGAAAGCACAAGTAAGGAATATCGTCAATGTAGGTAAGTCGTCTCTTCTCATGTTTTTCGAAATTTCTATGCTAATTAGTTGAAAAATTTGTGTCAGGATTATTAGTTCAATAACTTATATAATTAGTTGTATATTTAATTTCGGGTTTTTATAGTCTCGCTTTCTCCAGATTGAAAAACCAACAAATCATCCTCCAACACCACAATAGAGGGCCAAATTCGAGAGAGTAGGCTCATTCATGGAAACTTAAGGATATAGGGTTATGAATCCCCCAAAACGAGATTAAATTTTGAAGACCAGGAGAAAAACCCTAAAATAATTAAATTCACCCCCTCAACACAAGGAGTTTTGCAGACAATGTGACTCCAACAAAATAAGAGAGAAAACCCATAGTGAAACTAAAAATGAAAACGAACCTTTTCAAACCCAATAGAGAGAACCATTGGACAACCTTGAAAAGTCCCTTTCACTCCTGGGAATGAGGCCTTTTAAAACCATACAAATCCAACCCTTGGATAGCCAAGAAAACACCGTTTTGAAAAGAAATGACACCTTAACCAGATGAAAACACATGTGAACAAAGCACTTGCCAACCAGAAAGATCAAAACTACAATAATAAGAGTACAACGTTATAGCAAGCCACACAATGTGATTTTGAAATACAAGAGGGCATTGCAATAAATCCAGAATAACAATATATAAAGGAAATTGTAACATAATGTAGAATACCTCGCTACCCCTTTCCAAATAAGACATTGGCTTCTAAAACCCACCCTTCACACCCTCAAGCAATAGAGAAGTTGAAAGCACCAACTCTAAGAGAACCACTATAAGGGAGCGGAAGGATAAAGCCTCACCACCCTTCCCATAGACGACGTACTTCCACCACCCTCGAGCCATATGTGGGTATTTATAACTTTTAAAACCATTGTACAAATTCCAATGCCTTGCCTCAAATTGTTGCATCTCCACAACAAAATTATGACATGAGTAGAGAGACTTGCCTACTAAGGAGGCTATGTTATCCATTGATTGCTGGCAATAAAACACCATTAGGGGACATGTGCATTATATATTGTTCACAAATTAATTTACCCTTTTTATGCAAAAACTAAAATTTTAAATAATCATGCATAAATTCCAAATATAAAAAATATATATTCAAGAAGATAATTTGATTTCCTACTTTTTAACTTTTAAGCCATCTTCACATTAGTTATGAAAGTGCCTCTAATCATCCCTCCAATTCAATATATATGATTTTCCATATGCAGATAGGCATGTCTATTTTTGTATAGGACTTCAAAGATTTTAATTTAATAATCATTAACTATTAGTTAGATGGTAAGGATTTAATCTCCACTTATATTTAGGCATGTCTATTTTTGTATAGGACTTCAAAATTTTTAATTTAATAATCATTAACTATTAGTTAGATTGTAAGGATTTAATCTCCACCTATATTTTAAAATATCACAAATCTAAAGTTGATATTTATCTCAAAAGTAATTATACTCTTTTTAACTATGAACCATTTAATTTATATAATTACCATATAGGATACATCATTATTAATGTTTCATGAAAAACCATAAATAACTTTAATTCACCATTAATCAAATTTAGATTCAAACACATAATTAAGAATGAGATTTGCTCTTTAATTTTCATTCACTCTTAAATTGATCCAATTATAACACCTTGTGGACCATAGTAAATCCATAGTAATAACTTGATTAATTTGGGTAATCATTAGGTTAGTGTCTAACCATGATAAGTACTAAAATCATTTAGATTTTTAATTTGGTTTTCTTGTATTAATAATTCCAATATAATGAATTATGTTGTTAGTGATTATTCTTCTCTTTATAATATTTATAAATTTACAAAACAAGTCTCTTTTATAATTATATATATTTTAATTTAATTTAAGTTATTTTACATTTCAATTAATTTCTTTTCCATCCCTTTTTAAAATACATAAAAATTGAAATTAAACTTGAATCATAAAATTATATCATATTTCTTGAAAATATATATGTTCATCTCACTACAAAGCTTATCTCGATTTTTTAAACTAAATTAAACAGATTTTTTCATAAAATTAATTAATTTCTTTTCCATCCCTTTTTAAAATACATAAAAATTGAAATTAAACTTGAATCATAAAATTATATCATATTTCTTGAAAATATATATGTTCATCTCACTACAAAGCTTATATCGATTTTTTAAACTAAGTTAAATAGATTTTTTCATACAATTAAATCTTATCTCCAAAAAACAGTGTTACATAATCTATAAAAAGAACTCGCATTTACCTAAAATCGATTTAATCTCAAACCTAACCTCATTTTATTTTATTTTTATCATTGTCCAATTCCTCTACTAAATATATGATAATAATTTATTAGAATTTAAAAAATGATATTTATTAATATGCTAAAATTTAATAGTATTTAAAACAATTTAATTATAGATGATCTTGAAAAGAAACTATTATATTTAAAAAAAATTCAAATTGATATTCCCAAAATCACAAACATACCAAGAATGAATGATGTGGTTCAATAAAAATTATAATTATAAAATAACCCAAAATAATATAACCAAATTACCAATTCCTCCTCTAATTACATTAGGTATATTAATTATAAAACATTTTGTTTTTCCCTACATATACTTTCCTTTTTTTTTATCCTTTGGACATCATGACCATGCCTCCCTCTATGAGACTGTAATAAATCCCTATCTCTATTCCCATGAAATCCCAGTGAAATTTTCCCACGACAGCGTCTCAGGCATTGTTCGCCTGCATTCGTCCTCCCTGCAAGCTCATTGGTAGGGATTTTTTTATTTTTATTTTTAAATTGAAGAAACAGTGTTTGGAACAATTCTCAGACATACCTATATTGGCCCACAAGACCTGTACCCTTGGACCAAATCTATGAAACTGGCAGGGAATCTAAACTTAATGTGCACCACGCCTGGGCCCTTGTTCAATCACATCGTGGGTACATGGCTACAAATCCACATCGCGGGTACATGGTTTAGCGCTGGGACTTTTCTCCTGCTCGCTGGTTTTCGCCATTGGTGCCGTCGTCAAGGCCAGAGCCGTCAAGAAATTACGGGACGCCGGGCTTGAAGATGACGGCCTTCCAGAAACTCAATTGTTGGGCAACGTCGTCTTGGAATGCACTAAATAAGACACCATCGTTGGCATACGAACAACATGAATCATGTACAGAGGCATCATGCCCAATTGGGAAGAAGTTGCAGTAAAAAAACTCATCGATATTAGTATTCTTCAAATGATCATGGTGTCTCTGCGGAAATATGGTCAGGCAGTTAGATTTCTGGCATTTTGTAATTCTGATCGTGACGCTGATCTTCTGGTGAATGAATACTCGCTCAACAGAGGCCGGGGCAATCTGCTTCATGCAAGCAAAGCAGGCATCTTCATTGGCATATCAATGTGCAGGACTATGGGTTTTCCTGAATGGTGTGTAATAATGGCAATATTAAGAATATCTAGAAATAATGTTTTTTTTTCCTTTTTTTTAAGAAATCACATAGAGAATAAAAAGTAGAGGTTTTTTAATTTTCAACCAATAATAGGATGACTAAAATCTTTCTTTAACCTAAACTAATAAACCATTATATTAAATGTTTTTCAAATTAAATGTTAAATGTGTGTTGTATTAAATTAATTCTTAACCTACTGATTTCTGAGGTTAAGATCTGAACTCCTAGCATACAGAGTTAAATGATCTGTAACTCGGCCCTTATGACGGCATTTTCAAGATGCAAAATCCAACAAAATTCTTCTGAACTGTAACTTTGAAGCGCATGTTGCTTCGCGAAGTTCTTGCAGGATTACACTGTAGGTAGAAACGCATGTCTGCCATTGCAGGATCTGATGGCAACATTTCTCCGATTGTTGTTTCAACTGTTCTTTCAATAATTTGTGGGTTACTTTAGTATGGACAATTATAACGTAGCAATATTAAATTAAATAGTGACCTATAAGGAGCACCATCATAGGAAAAATTGTGAAACTAATTCTTGGCCCTGACCCCACTAGTGCACTTCCCTGTGGGGGGTAATTATTCAATTCCGCACAAAACCTAGACTGCCGAGAGGAGGCTGACATAATCAATTAGTATCATGCCGGAGTTAGTCGTAACGATTTGAGAATTCACTGCCATGAATTAAATTAAGTAGCGCTTAAAGCAATACATATGGATGAATACAGAAAACTAACGAGTTGAATTACAATAAAATTAGTATAATGATATTAAAAATATTATTGAGATTAATATAGTTGAAGTTTCTATAAATATAACAAACAAAAATTATTGTAACATGAATAGTGTTTTATTAATGTATATATTTATCTTATTAACTAGGTATAAAATGACTTTGGGTCAATTTTAATTAGAGAAAAAAAAAATTACACATTTTATTGTAAATGACCATTTTGCTAAATAAATTTTTCTTATATATAAATGAACGTTATAAACAATAATGAGGAACTTATTAGAATTGGAATAATTTCAAATCCCTAGGAAATGGTGGGATGAGCCATTTAGCACAAATCTAATTTTTTAAATTTATTAAAAGTACCATTTAGCACAAATCTAATTTTTTAAATTTATTAAAAGTAATGGACCATTTTGCTAAGTAACATTTTTTATACATAAATGGATGTTATAAATAATTAATTTATTAAATTTATTAAAAGTCAATGCAACCTAACAAACTCTTTAATACACTACAACCACTAATAAGCATTAAGACTAAGCATATGCTAAGCATATTCCCTTGAGAATCAATATAGTACACTAGAACCACTCATAAGCATTAAGACTAAGCATATGTTGAGCATATTCCCTTGAGAATCAATCTAGGCCCTCAATTAAAAAAATAAAAGACAGATCCTCCTCCACCTTAAGTTGAAATAAGAATTTTTGAGAAATTATATTCTTATTATGTAATATTACAAATATTTATTGTCTTATATTTATATAGGAAAAAATGTGTAAGATTAGAGAATTTTTTGGTTATAAATATTCTAAAATTTGACTTTTTACTAAACTCTAATGCCACAATTTTGTTTCTTAAATGAGGTGTCCTATTTTCATTTGCAATTCAATTTTATATAGTTAGACTAATATAAAAAAATGAAGTTTCTAATTTTTCAATAAAATATAAAATTATATTTTATTATAAATAAAAGAATTTTCAAATTTTCAATAAGATATTAACATGTCTATAAGATAGGCTAATTTGAGTTAAGGTAAGTTTTAATTATCATAAATATGGCATGCTCAACAAATGTCCAAGCTTAAAACACTAAAAATATTTATAAATGAAGATTTCATTCAAAAACACCAAGTTCAATTAATGAAAGAAGCTGAAATTGGGCTCTTTTGATCATCTTATGGATCTACTATGATTTTTCTTTTTTTTTGCGAAGGCAAGAGTGGATCCTTCTATTCAATTAAAAAAGAGAAATAGTATACAAAAGCGACCACGACGGTGAGGCCCACCAATATGGTAGGCCTATCCCAATCCATGGTCCCAAGACGACAAAACAAACCCTGGGCTGCAGGCCCAGCAAACCAAATGAGCAGTCCAAAACTGATTGTTGGATCCTATGCTAAAGATCCAACAGATGACAATCATATCGGGTGGCCAACAAGCACACTGTTTAACAAACAAATCGAACCAAATGAACCCAATAAAAATAATTTATAATCATATCATGTCCATTTTTGACATAACCTCCGTTCACTTTAACCACCCAGAATCTACCATTGCGCGTGATTCCAGTGAGGTCGTGCAATCACCACGAAACATAACCTTTGTTTCGGACCCACCAACATACATGCCTATTCTTGGCCATGGATTTTCCTCGCTTGATCCAATGGTTGAGGATCATATCGCTTGAACTAACAGCACCAAGAATTACCACGCGATGAGGGCAGTAATTCCTCCCCACCCTTGGCCAGATGTTGCATGGTGAGTGGAATCACTCCCTACTCAGAAATACCGCTTCCGGCTTGATGGGCATGCAAAAAACTAGAAACCACCTGGAGGGCGATAAAGCCACCATAGGAATTAAAGCGGGGGTTTGAGTCTACCGTGAAAGTCTAGACTCTAGCTCCACATACTAGCCCATCTCCTCGTGTGCATGGGCCAAAGGAAGATGACGATCCCTCCTTCAAACCGTCCCCCTGAGACTTCTAGTTTGCTGTTACCTGGGTTAAGGAGGCCGACAGAGACTTGCATCCCAAAAAAGACCTTACTTTTGAAATAACATTTCATAAAGAAACCAAATCAACTAGACCCCGTCTATGTGGCTTTGTTTCAGAACACCTTTTTATCCTCATCGGTCTGATCAAGGCACTGCTCCCTTAATCTGTTCTGAGGCATCTCTTTCCAACTCAATTTAACCCTATTTTTGGTGCAGAGCACCCCTTGATTGGCTAGAATATCTGCCAATTTGTTTGTTCTCCTTCGCACATGAGTAAAACTCACGGTATGCAAGCATAGGAGGTAAAACTGGATCCTTTGAAAGACGTAAAGTAGGCTCCAATCTCTTGATACTTTTTCCAGCTCTGTGCCACAACAGATTCTCTTCAACGAGTTAATGATCAATGATGCTGGAGCATTCTGCCCAAGGAAAATCATTGTAAATAGTAGACATAGGGGGTCATGCAATTTAGGAATTAGTTTCCTAAGTTCCAAGTCAAAGTCATATTTAGGCCTTTAAGTGTGATTTAATTAGATGCTCTCAAAATAAATAAATAAGAACATGAGTAGTTCCATGATTCTAGGAGCAAGGGAGAGCTTTTAGGCATAAAAGGAATATATGTGGACCAAGGAGGCTTTTCTATTTTAAAACAAAGAAAATATGGAATAAAGTCTCAAGGATGCTTTTCTGGCATGTATGCATGCATGTAGAGCCTTAGGCTTTTGTTAGAGGATTGATCGAACCTTCAACGATCTGATCCAATGTTTTCATATATATATATGTATGTAAGCTTACGGGCAAAGAGGAGGCCACTAATAAGGAAAATCAAGCCTGTGTGTGTGTGTGCATGAGACAGAGTGTCTCGAATGTAAATTTGTGCTTTCATATTAATATATGCAAAGGTTTCCTGACTATGTCAGAACATATGAAATGCGTGTTTTGTGATTGTTTATGATGTGAAACGGTAGGGTGGAAATAATTATAAGCAAACACAGTTGAGGGTGAAGCACAGAGAGAGAGAGAGGAGAGCGATTCGGAAGAATCAAAATACTTCATCGAGTATAAGCGAAGTAGCAAAGTGAAGCTTGGGAGAAGCAACGAAACAGAGAGTTATAATGGATCTTTTTTATCCATCAGAGTTCCGCAAGAAGGACAAAGATCAAAGGAGTGTGAGCGAAAGTCTAAGCTCATAAGAGATAGTGCCCAGTGAAGTAACAAAGGATCAAAACCCTTTAAGAAACCATGTCGCAGAGGAAATACTGAAGACTTAGTGGAATTCCTAAGTAAAAGGAAAAAACGGAGAAGTATTGACGCTCAACAACGGTTGGATCAGTTAGATCAATGGCTGAGAGCGTGTTGCATCATCGAAGACCTTTTAAGGTGATCGAAGGGAACCTTGAAGATTTGTGAAGAGTAAATGGCGATTAATCGTAGACCGTTGGATCGTGGTCGGATCAACGGTCACGAGTAAATCACATATCGGTGATCGGAGGGGATAAAGGCCAACAGTTAGCAAAATAGTGATGCAATGTTGCAATTATACCCCAACCATCGGATCGCGAATCCGAATCAACGATTCTGATCTAATCGGCGATCGGCCTGGTAGAGTCTCGATGTAATCGGTCATTGGAGGTTGGAGTCGCCAATAAGCAATATCGTCGATCGGACATATCGGCGATCAGCATATCGGAGTGTCGGAGACCAAAGAGGTACTGTGAAGGGAAGGCGGACGTGAGGACATTCGTGAACACGAATGTATAAGGTTTGAAATCCAGAAGAACCGTAAGGAGCAAGAATTCCTTTGTATTCCCAACTAATTATATTTCCGATAGTTTATATGGTGCGGCTTTTAAAAGCAAAAATATGTGTTATCGCTCCGATATCGGAGATAAGAGTCGAAGAAAGGTGGTGGCTCAATATATATGACCACTGAACATTATGATGAGGTTCTAACCTTGAAGTTTGTGTTAAACTTGTAAGCGCAACGGAAAGTATGCATATTGTGCGTTAATCCTCTGTATAAGGATTACAAATGGAATAAGAGTGTTGATATATGGGATTTCATATATAGTCCCGAGAGGAAGTATTGGCGGGGTGATTGGGTTCCATTATATAGGAATAGAGGAATGGGCCTCTTGACCATTTATGGTCTGTAGATTTAACTCCATTGCAGAGTTGCATATCCTGGGATAGTTATGGATGCATCATTGAGTAAATGCATACTATGGGTTTGTGCAGGTGGTGGTACCTTGGCATCAATTGTGGTTAAGTATGGCTAATGTCGGGTATAGCCGTACACCAATCAACTCAGAATCAACTTCAATTATAATAGTCTGGAGATTATCCTACTTCAAGAAATCTAAACATTGCTCAAGTGTCATTAATTCCGCCATATTGTTTATAGCTCTTCCCAAATGGCAATGGAAAATAAAAAGGATACAACCATTTTCATTCGGTAACACCCCTCCAAAACCAGCAATACCCGAGTTGCCTTTTGAGGCCCCATCAAGGTTGTATTTTAGAAAACCTTGAGGGGGAGGATGCCAGTAATCTGGCTTATTTTCCAGATTCATTACCTTTCTGTCCATTCCCTGTGGTATAAGCCCTTGCATACCCAACTGAAGAAGTATCTGCATTCACTTTCTAAAGGTAGATTCTTTGGGGAGTTTTGCACTATAGTGCCAACTGTCTCCTTGAGCAGTCTTAAGATCTTCTCAATAATGCGCTGGGAGGAACTTTTTTCATTTTTAAAGATTCTGTTGTTCCTTTCTTTCCAGACATTCCAAATAATGAAGTTTGGAGTTAAAGCCCAAGCTAAGCGAAGAAACTTATAATCAGAGAATTTTCATCTCTAGTTATTAAGGGTATTGATAATACTTCCTTTGTCCCTATCTGTCTATTGGAAAATTGTGGCAAAAGTCTCCCACAACCTGGAGGTGAAAATGTAGCTATTGAGAAGGTGCTCCATTGTTTCCACTTGGGATTCACAGAGCTGACATCTATAAGCTCCCAAAACAACCCTCTTCCGACTGTTTTCCCAAGTTAGAATTTTCTTATGATGTACCAGCCACATGAAGAGTTTAATTTTCATCCAACCTTGATGCCTCCATGGGTTTTTCCAAACCCTATCCGGTATCTTGGAGTCCAGCTCAAGGATTATTCTCTTTGCCTCCTTAAGATTAAAGGTACCTTCATTATTGTTGCCCCATCTAAGTTGGTCATGCCCCTCTGAAACAAGAATCTTCCTTTGGTCCAACATTTTTAGTAGTGCATCTGCTTTTGCTTTCAAGGGGTTATCATCCTTGAATTCAATATTCTTCCAGGTTCTCCATTTTTCTTCATTATTGGTTTGATCCCAAAAATCTTTTACCTTGAGAAACTCTTTAGTATCAGTTTCTTTCTTGAGGTCCAGAAAATCCTCTCTTAACACTGTAGGTTCTTTTTGCCATTTATCCTCCCAGAACAATGCAAGATCTCCTTCTCTGATTTCCCAGAAGCTATTTTTTTGCACTAAGCTTCTATTCTCCCAGGCCTTATTCTAGATGTGGGAGTCTTTTATGATGCCAACAATCCTTATGTGATCATTATCTTACCAAGTTCTGGTGTATTTTCCTTTCCAAATACTAGCCCACTGAGCCTTTGGATCTTTAACCCAATGCCACCATAATTTTGCCTCCAAAACCTTGTTGATTACTTTCAGATCATCCAATCCAAGACCTCCATGGTTTTTCGATTTGCAAATCTTATCCCAGGCTACCAACGCCCATTTCTTTCTCTCCACCCCTTACCCCAAAGAAAGTCTCTTTGAATGGTTCTAAATTGTTGTAAGACTCCTTTTGGAGCTGGAAGGGCTGAAAGCATGAAGATGAGGATTGATTGTGGAACAACTTTTGTAAGCACCGACTGGCCTGCATAGTTTAAAGATCTGATAGTTGATTTCCCAATTTTATCCTGCATCTTATTAATCACCAGCTCCTAAATGCTCTTGTGCAAAAGTTTATGAGTTAGAGGAACTCGCAGGTACTTGGAAGGAAGGACATTCCTCTAAAAGACCAGAATTCTAGAGATATTTCTCTGAATAGCAATATTAGTATTAAAGAAAAAATCTTAGATTTGGAGAGATTTACCTCCATACCTATAGCCATGGCAAAGTCGTGCAGGATTTGTTTATAAGCAAGAGCTTCTTTGACCATGGGGATTCCCTGCAAAATAGTGTCATCAAAAAATTGTTGATGGGTCAAAGCTTGTCCAGTCTCAGAAAGGTGGAGACCCTTGATGCTACCAACTTCTTTCGCATGCTTGATATACCGACCAAGTCCTTCCATCACGAGGATAAAGAGAAAGGGAGAGAGTGGATCTCCCTCCCTAAGGCCTCTTGAAGGAGTAAAAGTCTTGGAAGGAGAACCATTAACCAGAATTGAAAAGCTAGGAGAGGTTACCAGTGGCATAACCCATCTTACCCAGGTATGATCAAATCCAAAGGCTAGAAGGACCTTTGTGATATATGTCCAATTCAACTTATCATAAGCTTTGGCAAGGTCCAATTACATAATCATTCCCACCTTCCTATTGCTTAACAATGAATGCACCACCTCATGTGCTTGAATGATGTTATTGAGAATTTTCTACACTCCACATAACCTGATTTCTCCACCAAAACTAGAGTAGGAAGAAGGGGTTTGAGTCTATTGGCAACAACTTTGGATATCATCTTGTAGACCACATTGCACAAACCTATAGGTCTAAACTTGTCTAGAGTCTGAGCATTATCTTGTTTGGGGATCAAGGAGATGAAGGAAGTATTGAGCACCTTCAAAATGGTTCTATTCATCCAGGAATCCTCCACTACATTTAGAATATCTTGTTTAACAATGCCTTGTCATTTTGAATTTCTTTAACGACCTCACTAACCTCCTCTTTAGTCACTGGCTTATTGAGATTGAAATTATCCTCTGTTGATACTAGCCTAGGTATATGCCTTGTTAAGTCCCTGATAAAATGAGCTCTGTCTGCAATGGTCTCCTTTTCTATAACTTGAAAGTGCTAGACTAACATTGTTTCTATCTCTTCATGGGAATTGAGTAGAAGACCTCCCTCGTCCTTAATCGAAGAGATCCTATTATGAGATCTGTTCGCCATGGTGGATCTGTGGAAAAATCTAGTGTTTCGTTCCCCTTGTTTTAGCCATTGAAATATAGATTTTTGTCTCCAAAATATTTCCTCTTGTTTACATAAGTTCTCTAGTGTTGATGATGTTTGGTGACTTGATCATTTCTGACTCTATCAAAGCCATATGTGATTAGGGCTTGATTGAGTTCCTGCATTTTATCTTCAACAACTTTTTTCGCTTCAAAAATATTGCCAAATTCATTCTTGTTCTAGTCTTTGAGTCTGAGCTTGATGTGTTTTAGTCTTTTGTGTAGCAGAAACATTCTCATTCCCTGAATATGCAGATCTTTTGTCCACCATTTTGCTATATTGCTGATAAAATCTTGGTGGGTGAGCCAGATATTCTCAAATCTGAAAGGTCTATTCTTCGGGGCACTAATGCTCTGTACCTCAATTTAAATAGGCCAATGGTCCGAGCCACCAAATGGGAGAATTCTCACTATTATTTCCTTGTTGGTGAGCATAAGTTCCTCTAAAATTATGAATCTGTCTAACTTTGAGGCTACTTGAGACTCTCCTCCTCTCTTGTTGTTCCATGTAAAGAGGCCATTACTCATATAAGTGTCAACTAGCTTCATATTATCTATAAAAGTTTGAAATGCTATAGAGTCTTTGCTTAAAGTTCTTGTTCCCCCTTCTTTTCTGATAGTGATTTGATCATGTTGAAGTCCCCACCCATGATCCATGGTACTCCTGCATGTCTATCTCTTAGTTCCACAAGAGAATCTAGAAACCTGAGTTTATCATCCAATCTTTGGGGGCCATAAACATTCATGACCAGATAAGTCAACCTATCTCCCACCGGCTGAATAACCACTGATAAATAATTCCTAGATGCCTCAACATCTATTATGCCAATCTTTTGGGGGTTCCAAAGAGTGAAAATGCCTCCCGTTATATTATCTGCTTTGACTTCTAGAAACTCAAATTTGTTGAGCCATTTGCTATGAATTTCTTTTATTTTTGAATGGAACATTTAGTTTCTTGGATAAAGATCATATCCATAGCTTCTTGTTTCATTCTATTGCTAAGTAATATTTCTTTCCTTTTACTACCTAGAACTCTTATATTCCAAGTTGTGAACTTTATTATGAAAGATTTGTAAAGGAGTAGCTGGTTAGGTGTTTCATTTTACCTGAATCTATCATTAGCTTTCCACATTCCATCAATAACACATTCTGCTTTTTTCTGTCTCTTTTCTTTCATGGGTTTCTAGGAGCTAATCCTGGTGTGGTTTTCATAGTTTTCATACTTTCGTTGCCCTGCCTTTCATTTTTTCTTTTCCTTTCCAGCCCTTTAGCCTAAGTTTCCCATAGGTACAACTACTGTACTCTGTTGAACTTCTCTTGAGGTAGTGAGTCTACCCCTCCCATGGTCCCCTATTTCAAGAACCCTTCCAGATCTAGGTGTTCTCTATCAAGAATATCCTACAGTTCATGATCCTCCATATCCTTCTCACTCTAGGTCATTTCTTGGTCCATTTCCAGTTCTCCATCACTCAGCGTAGTCTCTTTCTGTTTATTAACATATTGTGTTTGTTCACTATTTTCTTCTTTCTCCTTCTCCTTTGGGTCACATTCCATTACCTGATCTTCCTTTGTTATCTCTTCCTCCTCTTCAAGTACCTGGAACCTGTTCAAACTGGCCTGTTTCCCTTCTATTTGATGTGACTTTGGCCTCACTTTTCCCCCTTTTCCTCTATATCCTGCTTTGTGAAATTTTTTAGTATCTTTCACTTTGGTAGCTTTACTGTTATTCTCTATTTTACTGAGAGGGTAGTCTCTAAATAGGTGCCCATGCTCACGACATTTACAACATCTGAAAGGAATATGTTCATAATCAACTGTTTGCACCCATTTTTCATCGAAAACTTCCAAGATGACCTCATCCAGTAGAGCTCCGGAGAGATCCATTTCCACACATATTCGTGCAAAGGAAGTATATTTTCCCCTTCTAGTGGCCTCAAAAGCTTTGACAAAACACCCTAATTTGTTTCCTATGGCAGATAACAATTCAGTTTGCGAGTGATTAAGAGGTAGGGAGTAGAGTCTTACCCAGACCAGCACTGAAGTGAAGGTCTCTCGCTCCAGGACAAAATTCATCATCCATGGGCACATGTAGAGGCCTACAGCTAAATAGAAGTAGGGCCCTCCTTCAAACACCCTGTCTTTGTCCTTGATATTTGTAAAGACCACAATGGAGAAGTCCTTTGACCTAAGATGTAAGTCGATGCCTCCTTTTGGTTTCCAGTGGTATTTAATCCACGTTTGTAGTGCCTTTTCAATGGACCATAATCCCATGAATTTACAAATGATAGCATAGATGTTCATGTGGTCCTTGTGTGCTTACAGAGCAAGGTCATTTAAAACTACTGTGGGTGTAACCTCAGCTTTGGGTTTACATGGCCCCTTTTGTGATTTGTTTTCTGCTACCTATTTCTTGTATTCTTCCTCATTTTCTTTTGTTCTATTATCCTCCCTTGTGTTGGTTAAATCCTGTGTCTCTTCCATGTTCCTTATCCCTTCTCTTGAAGGCCCTCTGGTAGTTTCTATTGGTTTCTTACATTAGCTGGCTATGGCCTGCTTGTAGGAGGGAGTGGAGCTCTTCCCTTTGCACCCCTCCATGGAGTTCAACACTCCATAGTAACCCTAGCTCTTCGTCCGCAATCGCCTTCAGCTTCCTCCCAACCTAGTGGATCTCAGAACTACTATGATTTTTCATTAAGCAAAGGTTATATATTAAATGAGATCTTGAGTCGAATCAATATTATACGTTAGAGAGTTGCAATTTTGGAGAGTGAATACTCTAAAGTCCCTAACATAAAAGGATTCGTACTATGGTTGGCACTAAATGATAAATCCTTGGGTAATTAGAACATTTGGATGGATGTATTTTATATAATGCTAAAAAGATCTATATAGAATATGTAATTACTTTGCAACTATCAACTTTACATTTTATATGAAAAAAATATACATAAAATTAGCATTACAAAAACTTGAAAAACATAAGCAACACCTTCTTACTAGGGAGATTTAATGCTAGAACTACAACTAATCAATTTATTATTCTAGGCATTTATTTCAACCGTGATCCTATGTGGCTATAGAAAGACACCATTCTTTTTAACATGCACAAAATAAAATCTGAGAACTTGACCAAGAATTTATTTGGTATCAATCTGATCACGTTATGTAATTCTCAAACATGTAATATTTGTAATGGAATATTCATAAGATGACTTGTATCCATGGGTTGGGAATTAGTGTTGCAAACTATATGATATCTAATACCTTTGTATATACCCAAATGATAATTTCTGACCTTTTAAACAACCATGACCATGACTGCAATCATAGATCTTTAATCCTAACCTTGAACACTGCAATTCTTAAAAGCTCCATTAAAGAAAACTCTAGTAACCAAAAATACTTGATTTATGAAAAAAATAATGTTTTTTTTTCAAACACTGAAAACCTATATCATAAGTTTACAATCTATTTTCATTAACAAATTCTATATTAAGGTTTTATGTTGGAAAAATAATAGAACATCCAACCATTGTAATGATAATGTGTCTCAAATTATTAGAAAACCATTAGAATGTCTCTAATGAAAATCTAATAAGATAAATACTTATAATACCCTAATAAAAAAGGGAGAAAAACATGACTACATAAATAGGAAGAAAAACAAGCTTTTGCACCTCTCTAGGCTAGATCTTAAGAGATTTCGAGGTAAATTCTTACTCCTAAAACCAAATAAATTAATATTGTTCTCACAAAGGACTAGATATCCTACCTCAAATATCTTTATGGATCTCTTATTGTCATAGAAAACATTCCAAATGTTTCTATATAAAATGAGGTGTTTATTATAGAAGACATATTGTTTCTGGTTAATCAACTTGCAAAACGTAAAGATAATAAGATTGAATGCTACCAAGTTATAATAGAAAATTGAATAGTCAAATATTAGAGGAAATTTTAGCTTAAAAGTAGTCTCTGAAGGAAAATTAATAAAATAAGAGTTATAAAATAAGAGTTCTGAATTTTAGAGGGAAAATAAGAAAACGGTTTCCTTTAATTGTATTTTTGGCTTATCTCCTTATAGTATTTTTCAAATTTCAAGTGTAGACACTCGTTGGATGAGAAATTAAATTCCGTGTCCAATGAGTACCTATTACACATACTTTTGAGAAGATCCATATAGATAAAATTTGAATATACATTAAAAAAACGTGTTGAAAATGGGTTTTTAATGTATCTTCAATTTTTATCAATATGGGTCTTCCAAAAAGTATACATAATGGGTACTCATTGGATGCGGAATTTAATTCCACATCCAACAAGTGTCTATACTTGAAATTTGAGTAAACCTATAAGAAGATAAGCCAAAAATACAATTAAAAAAGTAGTTTTTCTTCTTTTCCCTTCAAAATATTTACATGTACCTCTTTTTAAATTTAAAGGATTTCGATTGATTTACATAATATGACATGAAAATTATGTGAAAATTTCATGGGAAATTTTACGCTGAAATTTCCTTAATTAGGGCTTCCATAAATCCTACGATCAAAGTCTCATAATTTCGATTTTTAAAAGTGGGTATAAAAACAATCCCCCTTATTACAAATATAATTAGCTCTATCTTAGCCAATCTATATGGAAGTATTTTGGAAAAGTAGATCAACGTGTGACTTGAAATTCATGGAAAAAATGATATATGCCAACTTAGATTTCAAGGATATCAGTCAACTATGAACCATCTTCTTACACCCTAGATCATTGTGAACCTTCTTCTTACACCCAAGATCATTGTCGAGAAGTGACACAATAATAAAATCAATCTCCTTAGTTGTTTTATTGATTTTAGAGAAGATTTCAACATATTTGCTAGGATTAACGTTTGGAATAGTTTAAAAGAGCTAAAAGCTCATTCCAAACTGAGTCATTACATTAATGCTATGTGATGCAGGAGCATCTAGAACATCTTCATGTGTAAATATGGAATAAAAAAGGGATAGAATTTCTATGCTTTTTTAAGTTAAAATTTGAATAAAAATAGGGAATAAAGCTCTATGTTTTAAATCATTATGTAAAAAGAAAAAAAAAAAGCTTGCTTTTCTATCGGATAAGGACCGAAAAGGCCTATCCATTATTATATGTAAATAAAGTGGCGTCAAGCTCTCAAGGCAGAGGGAGGAGCGATGCCAGAATAATTAGGATTATATTTTCCTCTCAGTATTTTCTGAATGATGGATATTAAACTGGATGCATGTATTTTCTAATTTCATTCACTGTGTATGGAAAAGGCTTGAATGCCTGTCTATCTCGGCTTGGTGTTTACTGTTTGCATGAAAATCAACTTTGTAATCGCTGGTTGAAAGAGGTGTTTCTTGTCTTAACTCTAGTATATATATATATTATGAATTCACTGTAAGGGCTTTGAATTTCCGCCGCGTTCAACGTGCTCGTGGTTTGCATACAACAAATCTAATCCTGTGCATTAACAAACCTGTGGACATATAAACCTGTGGATATATCTATATACCTGTAGGCGCACCCGAATGCAGGCAATAAATTTCGGGCACATTTGAGAAAATCACTGTGTATGTATTACATGGTTTATGTCTTGTATCCCTCATGCGCGAGGTCGTGAACTATTATACTGTTGAACTGTGGACATAGCAGGATCGATTCCTTCTATCTATTGCTTACAAACATATCTATATATATTCCGAGTTAGACTTTGCATATCGGAGTTTTCCGCCTTGCGTTTTTTTCCGTGGCTTCGGATCCCTGTAGCAGGCGAACGAGTATCACAGGTAACTGATTTTGCTGTTTTGATTATTGATTTATCATCGGAGGTTCTGCAGCAGGATTTTAATTAATTGGTATTGAATTAATTTGGCTTGAACGCGTGGAGAGGGGCCGCTGGCAGAGCGGTTCTTATCCATTCAAACAATGATTTTGATTCACAGGGGGATGCGCTGAAACTCAAAGGGTGCTCACAGGAAGTGATCTAAACCACAAACTACTGGAAGATCTGGAGTTGTCTGGTGGTCTCAATTTTGTGTTACAGGGTCAGTTTAGTGTTCTGCTAATCCTTGTGTGGTTGGATTTGATCGGATCCCTGAACTATAGAATCGGAGATGCCTTCGGATGGGAATTTAGATAGACAGATGGAGCAGTGGTTAGAATGCAAGCCATTTTTAGAGAATAGGAGCACAATATAGTGCGGAGGTGGAGTGACATTGTGTCGAAACGATTGAATATCAACATTGAGTGGCGGTATGTGTTTGAATGGTAAAGGAATGCGTGGACTTGAAATTGCCTAGTGTCAAGTTTGTTAGGCGGTTGTCATGAATCCGTAGGCTGATACGAACAGATTTTAAAAGATCCTGGTTTTGCAGGGTGAAGCAGGCCTGCCCTGCATCAAGTGGTATCAGAGCGGGAATGAAGAAGTTTGTTTTTTTTTTAGGACTGAAGTATGGTGAATAATTGAAAGAAAGATCAGATTTTTAATTTTGTTATGCAAGCATACACAAGTGAAGTGAACAAGATTACAGAAACGAAGGGAGGACAAGATCATGCAAGATCTTAGGAGGTGAGATTATTTTTCTGATTTGAAATTTGTAAATAAAGTTTATGATTGCAGAGAAGGTGGCAATGAACCTGGCATTCAGCTGAAGGCTGGATAAGGAGGAAAAGTGCAGTGTCCTGAAGAATAAGGTGAGTTGAAGAGATAGCCTAGAGAGAGCAGAGGAGTGCTCAAGAGGTTCCAGAGGCAGTGAACTAGTACTTACCAAAAGACCAGATCCGGGAGGAAGGATTGGTGAGGGAAGTTGCGGCAAGAGAGATTGCTGTTGCAGAGGCTAGTACAACTCATGGTGAGTGAGAAACTCGTGAGGAAGCAGTCTGCCAGAGGCAGAGGGAGTTTTTCTAGAGGAAGAAGAGGTTAAGAGAAATGCCAAAGAGATGAGGTGACTTCAGGAGTTCGAGAAAGAAAGATTGCAGAAATAAAGGCACAGTTGCAGGTACTAGAAGAATGGCTGCAAGAGCAGGAAAAGCAGAAAGGAAAATGGATCTTTCCACTGAAAGGAAAGAGAGTGACTTGGCGACAATTGCAGAGGAGGTTGAGGAAAATTCTGAATGCCTTGTTGAAAAAGGGACTTAGAGTTCTTGCGCCAGAGTGGGAGTTTGAAAATCCCACATGCAGATATATTAAAAGGAAAATGTTGAAGGAAGCAGTCAGGACTAAAAAGTCTTGCAGTTTTAAAATTGATGAGTTGTGTATGTTTGCAT
>APFE031571648.1:473841-567387 GCA_000404065.3 Pinus taeda | reverse complement strand
GAGAGGCAAGTGTCAGAGGGGAAGCTTCTGGAAGATTCCATGATCTTCCACCTCGCATTTTTGTCCCTGCCATTTGTCCATTCCCGACCATCGCACCCTACAGAGGAGAAAATCACTATGCATCACACCTTGTACACTAGGAAGGTGATATGTGTCGCACCATCTGCATTGAGCTTTCAGTAGGGTCGAGTTTTGACCATTTATGAGCAGTTTTCAGTGGAGAACTTCTGGGAGATGATGTAATCAGTTGACCTTGTTCCTTTAGGCAGAGAAGAAACACTTTTAGGGACTTAGGAGCCCTTAGTTTATGGACATTTATGATTGGGGTTGAAGTGCCAAAAAATGTCCATAACAGTTGCCCCTAAAGCATGAGGTTGTTAATCTTTCTGATGTCGGGTGAAATGCTTTACTATGAGGATCCGAAGCTTTTCCGAGCTGGGACGTGACCTGTAATAAGATACAATACAATACATTATTTGGACAACATTTTCTCATGATCTAGCTAAGGCAGGCATTCCCATGCTCATATTTATAAATTCATTTTCATTTACATGGGACAGACAACTGTCTGTGCGACAGACTGATGATATGGACACATCATTCTTTGATTTGGATGATTATTTGTTCGGCAATGATGTACACTTGATGTCCTTATATTCCTAAATATATTGCAACTCGGATGGATGAAACTAGATCTGGGGTCTTCAGAAACTCGTTCAATCTTCACTCGGAGTACAAGTCGATCCATCTGAAAAATGTTTTGGAGTCGAACATGGAAAGACATCACCTGATTACCAGCCAATGATGTAGGTTGTTAGCAGGCACGAGAAGAATCACCAATAATGACAATGACCCTCAATGTACTATAGTACAATTTATGCGGTGTGAAAAAGGACTTGGCATTGAACACCATGCAAAATCTCTCGGTCGAAGGCTATTGATGTAAACCTGTCGCCGAAAGTGAGAAACTTGCCATTGAGGCATGCAAGCCTCAAAGTACTAAAAGGGTTGTTCCTAAGTCAACTTCTTGGATAATGAGGTGATGTCGATAAGAAGTGACCCATCGCAGGAGGGCCTTAATGAATCCCATATCAATGACACGGAACGAAGCAAATGATTTTGGAGGTGAAAACAAACTGACGATACAGGGTTCAGGGTGGTAGTCATGAAGGAATGAAGCACAAATGTATTGCAGTGGGTGAGACACAGGTGAATTGTCTGAATGAATTCTCTTGAACATATCGATGACACTAATGATGGATTGGTAGCGTTAACCCTAAAGATGGATGGTGTTACGGACCAATGGTGATGACTAGTGAATGGAACAACCCAACCCAACATCGTTGTGGAAGGAAACTGTCATGTTCAAGAGAAACTTGCTACCAATAAAGTTTCTTCAAGTTTTCTTCCCAATTTTCCCGAGTCATTGCTGATGAGTACCTCTTTCTTTTTGTCAAGCTTGAGGAGGATAACATATGCTTGTTCTATAATCCACCCTTTGGGCGAACCTGTCGCTATGTTTTAGCAAGCCTAGCAATAGTGAAACTCGTCCTCGTCCATTTGGATGAGTTTGTCGCTATTCGGTTTTAACGAGTTTAACGACAAAGATAACTCGGTCTCTTTCAATTTTAGAGAGTCCGAAAGAAATAGAAAGGGGAATCCAAAGATTCTTTTTCATTTTATAATCCCTTAAGTCCGAAAAAGCGTAAAATAATACGAAAGGGATGAATTTTCGATAGTTTTAATGAGCCGAACAAGACAAGTGCTCGATCTTTTTGTGTAATAATCCCTTAGGTCCAAAAAGATTAAAATATAGAGGAGGGATAGCAATTCTGATGCCTTTGACGAGCTGGAGAGGCCAATCGCTCGGCAATCTTTTCATATTTTACGAGTCAGGTGAAAAGAGCTTAAAGAAGACTCGTTTTTTAGGAACAAGTGATGGTTTCGGGTAGCAGCTGATTCCAAGTAAGATTTGAAATTTTCCAATCACGACAGTGTCACAAGGACGGCTAGCAGAATCACTCTTCGCAGATGTTCCTCGAAGGGGTAAACAATCATATGGGGGTGAATGATCGGCTAAAAACACAGTCGAGGTGATGGCGAGAACACGACCAAGGCTCAAAAGCTGGTGATAAGACATTCACAATGGTTATTTACTAGTTCATTTTTTAACGAGCTTCAACGCTGGGGGAAACATTTGCTCATGACTTATGTTTATTTTTTAACGAGCTTGAACTATGCGCTAAAACTGCTCGTGGAGAGTTTATTTTTTAATGAGCTTGAACTCTGCAACGACATTGCTCGCTAGTCGTATGATAAGAAATATCTCATTCGAGATTCTATTTTGAGGTGGCTTACATCTCTCAAGATTTGCCACAGATCCTTTCTTTATGCAAGTTAGGAAATGACTAGCCTTACGGGTTTAAAGGGTTAGAGGTCGTAAAAATTTAAAAAATAAATAGCCACACTTCACTTGCATGTGGAAAGGTTTGCATGCCCCCAAGTATAGCAAAAAATTTCCAGGTTACCAAGAAAGTTCTATCCACATAGCAGATAAAATTCTTCTTCGGGGATGTCTATCGAAACAGACAAAGGTGAATGGCGCAGACGCATCAACTCGCATAACTTTAAGGAACATATCTTATTCCAGTCTGTTCCCATTTTCCCGTGAGGACGAGCTGACCAGACTAGTCATATATCCCTTGCGTGAATCCACTCTATACCCAAGGTTTTCTTGCCAAAACAGACCAGGGTGCATGCCCCCTGGGTTTCAGTCACACCTTCTTGAATCACTCGCGCTCATCAGGTGGACGGATTGGAGATCGATGAGACATTTCTTGTGTGAAAAGACCATTTAGGTATGGCATTTGACTATTTGCGATGTGTGATTCGGGGAATGACATTTGGTCCATGAGCTTGACCATTCTGCCTTCATGGGGAAAACACATTACTCTAAAGAGTGAGGAGATGATGTCTCCCATGCAATAAATATAGTCGCGTCCAAGGAGTAGATTATAATCTAAAGGTCTTTGAACTACCATAACATTCATGTGAACAATTTTCCTTCTCAAAGTAATGGGCACATTTGGAATGATCCCTAAAGGTTGACTGGTTCTGTTGTCGAAGCCTGTCAGATTTCTCATTTTAGGAAAAATCGATGGCGAACCAAGCGCTTTCCAAGCAGTTGAGGAAAGGATACTCACAGAAGCCCCTTCATCAATGATGGTACAAACCATGACCATTCTGTAAGCTTGTACAATAATTTTGAATGGTACACTCGCTGGTAAACGGGGTCTGCCTAGTAGATTCTAGTCGAAGGAAACGACTAGGCTGCTTAGTGGTGGGACTAAATAGACAGCTGGATATGGCTCTGATGAACTTCCTTCCTATGATAAAGGACTGGGAGGGCTGCCCCCAAGCTCATCGGAGTCTGTGTTGATGAAAAAAATTTGAATGGTGTCGTTCTCTTTCTCTTCAGTGACAATATCATTTGAAGATGAACACTCTGAATGCGAGACTGGGTCAACTGCCGTATCGACCCTTTGACTTTCATCTGGTATGGATTTAGAGAGTTAATTTTCAATGATAGACTCTTCAGCTGACCACAATGACGGGCCAACCGGATTTTCAACTGGTGGAGGACTTGGCAAGAATTTTTTATATCTAGGAGGAAGTCGTAGCGGTAAAACCGGACGATCATCCAAAACTCTCTTGGCCTCATCAAGGAAGGGATAGTGGTGGATGGCGTGATTGCCTACGCACAACTTACAAGGAAGTTCAGGATTCCTTCTTTGTCCATGTGCTTCACTTTCACTGGTTGATGGTGAGCATTCAACATGATCGCTAGAGGTTCATGCTACCGGATTGTGCAAACGAGGAGACCAGTCGCTTAAGATCTGAGGGATGTAGGGACAATCTTGGTGATAGTGGTCTCAATTGCAAATGATACAAGGAGATTTAGGTTTTGACTGTGTGGTGTGAGGATTTTTGCTAGACGACACTTGGTTGCTCCCTTTCGATTTTGGTTCGTTTTTCTTCTTTTCCTTTTTCTCTTTCTGCTTCTTCTTCTGAGTTACTTTATTTTTAGTTTTATTGTCTTTATCAAGCGAAGAGGAAGGAGGAGAGGGAGAATCAGATGAAGTAGAAGGTTGGGAGGAAAATCTAGTGTCGTTTAGTTACTGATTAGACTATTTAGGAATTACTAGATTCTGAACGACAGAGGTAGAGAAGAGCCAGACATGCAAACCAATTGTCAATCCTGGAAGTGACAAAGTGGCCATATGGGGTGGACCAACATCTCCCCAAGAGAAAAATGGACTAGGATTTCGTTCAAGGGGAAATCCTTTGTTGGTAGACTCCATTTTCTCAACCTGAAGATCAATGGGGGAATTTTTGACATTATTCTGATTAAAATAAATTTTCAGACGCTTTGACACAACTTGTTTTTTCAGTTTTAAAGAGTCAAGAAAAAACAAAAGGTGACTCTAGTCACCTTCGATTTTTATTGAGCCTGAAGTGACAAGTGCTTAGAGGACCTTTTCCTTTAAGGAGTCTAAAAAGGAGCAAAATGGACTTCTCTAGAGATTTAGGTAGAGAGGATTACCAAACCAATCACAAAACTGCAAAATACTTTTTATGGTACGACAGTCAATCTTCCCGAATGCTGTGTTTAGTGTATTGCGATCGATAGGGTGGCAGACACGACTTCCTAAGGATAAAGGATGCAGCTTATTGTGGTCTCCCAATATATACTCAACGGTACGTGGGAGCACAAGTCCGTACTAGCACTTTCTATCTCAGAGTGGAGGAATCACCCAACCAACACTGAAAGCAACAGTTACCAATTTTTACGACGTCGAAATACGTCTCTAGCCTAGACCTCTAGATGTTGTGCGTTAAGTTCCAAAGAGTTTATAGATTCATTGAATTTATTTTAAGTTGATCTTGCTTAACAGTTTTCCTTTCAGGTTCACCACTTGATGTATATATAATTTCTAAAATGTTGTCTAAGATGATAAACAAACGTTTGATCTTCTTTCAGCAATGAAAATCCTAGCTACTGAAGGGAAGAAAGTCAAGAATCTTTTCTTCACAGAGCATAGAGCACACACTAAATTCACAATCCTATATCAAGCCAAGCAATCAAAATGTAAATGCACATGCATGTATTTGTTTTTAGGCTTCTTAATGTGTGAATGACGTTAAGAAAGCTATGTGCAAAACAAAATTCTTTTTCAAAACGAAATGAAAACAAGAGAGACATTTTGCGATTTTGAATTGGAAATTGCTTTTCGACACTTTAAAACTACTAATTAAAATCCTATGCAACAGTAATTGTATAATCGACTATCTAGAACAAATGGATTGCTTTCTAAAACTGAAAATGACAGTTACGACACTTTCAAATCTAGAGACGACACTTCGACTATGCCACTTTTTGCAAAAGAGAACTAAAAACGATGCACAATACATAAAAACATTTATAGTTCTTTGCACTAAGGAGGTGGAATAATGCAAGAGAAGGGGGTTTTCACAGAATTACATTGACTACAAACAGCAAAACTGTTGACTGAAAACAGTCAGAAAAATCCACAGTTGGAGGGTAAAGTTAACCCTCCCTGACCATCGCACCTGTTACACAATGAACACAGTATGCAACGCACCTACTTCACTCAGGAAGTGCGATGCATACAGACTGCCTTGAAGGCAGGGTGTGATGTTAGCAGTGTGAGACATTGAATAGGATTTCACTCACATTTTTCCATCTAGTTCAGGTGTTCAGGGGTGATCTAAGAGGTTACTAGAGCCACCACTTAGGGTAATTAGATTTCTTGCAGATCTATTTCTTAATTCATAAATAAAACACAGAAATAGACTCAAGCAACAATGATCTACTTTGCATTTGTATAACAAATGCAGTTTGAAGGCTAGCTGGCTTGACTTCAGGCTCCGTCTGTAAGTTTATAAAAGAAACAAGGATAGATAGGCTAACAAGTAATCTAGTCACTCCCCAGTGGAGTTGCCATTTTTTTATCTGGGAATAGTGTCCACTCAGGTGCTGCTATTCCCACTAAGATGGGTGGCTATCTTAGAAACAAACAATCAAAGTCTACTATTGTTTCCTTTTATGAAAATAGACAAGAGGAGAACCAAGAAGACCAACTTGAGTCTTGCATTTGATTTCCTCTCCTTCTTGATAGAGCTTCGCCGCTTCTTCTTTATCTTCCCAGCTTCAAAAGAACCTATGGAATCACAACAACATACTACTATGCAAGAAACAAGGATCTAAATTCGTAAATAATACAGGACCAAATGTGTATTAACCATATACATGCATATATAAACAAGTACACAAGAATATGGAAGAAAACAAGAATAGCTTTATTAAGATGAAAGGTAGCAAAAGGATTACAACCATGTGCTCTGACCGAGCATCATCCTCTAGCTAGGAAGCCCTTATTTACCTCAAGCAAACCTTAGATACAAAATTCCAGCCTCTCAATCTCTGTGATGAGGGATCCATATATAGATGATTACAGGGGAGGTGAGTCATCTTCTGGGATCTTGATTAGTGTCCTCTCTCTGATAATTCATGATTCCACTTGGAGAATGATGACCTCTTACTCATCCCTGGTCGAAAATAAAGAGGCAAGCGTCAGAGGGGAAGCTTCTGGAAGATTCCATGATCTTCCACCTCGCATTTTTGTCCCTGCCATTTTTCCATTCCCGACCATCGCACCCTATAGAGGAGTAAATCAGTATGCATCACACCTTGTACATTGGGAAGGTGATATGCATCGCACCCTTTGCATTGAGCTTTCAGTATGGTCCAGTTTTGACCATTTATGAGCAGTTTTCAGTGGAGAACTTTTGGGAGATGATGTAATCAGTTGACCTTGTTCCTTTAGGTAGCGAAGCAACACTTTTAGGGACTTAGGAGCCCTTAGTTTATGGAAATTTATGATTGGGGCTGAAGTGCCCAAAAATGTCTATAACACCATGCCACCACCCATTTCACCTCCTTCACCTCCATCTCCACCCACTCCACCTCCACCAGCCTTATAGTTTAGCATGGAAAGTGTGATCAAGCTACCCTTATTCAGAGGAGTAGGAAATGAGGATCCGGATAAGTTGTGGTTCGTGGTAAGAGAAGTGTGGGAACCGCAAGGGGTCGTAGATGATAACATTAAGAAGGCTACATTGGTGAGCATGCTGAAGGATTGTGTGTTGACATGGTATATCAGGCACTCTAATGACCACCCAAATGCAAGGATAGCAGAGATCTAGAATGCATTGAACAAAGAATTTAGTCGGCTAAAATCAGAGACACAGTCAATTATTGGATTTAAGGAGATCGTGATGCTTCCAGGCGAGACCCCGTGGGATCTGGATCAGTGACTGAAGAGTATGATCCATGGTGCTAATATGATGCTCATGGATGCACATCACCTGAGGATGGCGTTGTCACAATAGAAGCTTTCAACCCAAGCTGAAGCATTGGAAATGCCGATGAGGTTGCATGAGACCCCAATACAAGACCTTGGGTTGGGAGTTCAACAAATCCATGTGCAACTACAGAATCTATGCTTGGAGGTGCAGAGTTTGAAGCAGGATAGGGCACCCTGACCAGAGGCGCGCAAGGAAGTGTGGTGCATAAAAAACAGAGGGTAGGGCCATGACTAGGACAACTATCCAGTATTCATGAACTACTTGGTAGGAGGGGGGCCAATGCCATTGAGACTAGAGGCATAGGAAGGGTCAAGTGCGACACCCACCTTATGGTCCATGATCTGTCGAATATAATGGAAACACATGACGAACAATTGTCATTTGTTGTAGAAGTATACACAGACTCCACAATAGTTGTTTTCTAATTTCTGTAGGTCGGTAGGCCACGACAAGCACACTTGTCATAGCTACGAGTTAATGATGGAGCGGACCCCGACCTATAGAATGTAGACAGAAGCACGACGCCCCGACCCAGCTACAAAAATGGTGCACGCTGGGTTTTAGGGGCAAGGTCAAGGACGAGGAGGAATGGGACCAAGAAGGGGTTGGGGATAGTTAATTTGTTACAATTACAGAGGACTACGGCACTATGCCCATGATTGTTTCAACCCAACGAGAATATCATGTTCATACTACGCATAGTTTGATCATGAAATTATAGATTGGCCTATGTTGATCACCCAAATACACAAGAAAGGGGTACTCTAGCCTCCTCCAAATTGGAATATCCAAATGATGAGATCTGAACCCCACGAAGAAGACCCCAACGCGAAAATCATGCTCAGAAGTGGTGTAACCATAGGTGAAGATAAGGGGAAGCAGCCTAAGGGGATACATGGGTTCACAAGGCTCCTACAAGGGAACCTAAGTTTGACATAGAATGCGCAAAGGAGGCATTCATGGAAGCTAAGAAGAGCTTCATGGAAGCCTCCTCTTTAGGTAGTAAGGATCAACCAAAGCGAGGGATGGATCCTTCTATGCTTACTGCCTTTTTGGAGACATGCATGAAACTTCTATGTGACAATAAGGTAGTTAAGGGACTACAGGAATTCATCACCAGGTGGGCAGGGTCTGGGGAACCATGCGTAGTCCATAAACTGGGGAAGCATACATTGCACACTAGAAGGGAGATATGGTTGGCTGCGCAGATTGGTGAGTATGAAATGGATCTGGTCATCCTAGATCTGGGATCGAATGCGAATGTGTTACCGAAGAAAACATGGGAACATATGGGTATGCCCACATTACAGTGGTCCCCTATTCAATTATGAATGGCGAACCAACATAAGATTTTTCCCATGGGGAGGTTGCAAGGGGTAACAATTGATATCGAAGGTGCAAGCACACAGACAGACTTTGAAGTAATAGAGATTTTCGATGACAATAATCCTTATCCCACATTGCTAGGAATATACTGGACCACTAACATGAATGGAGTCATTAACCTGAAGAAGTGGAAGATGATATTCGAGAAAAAGTCCCTACGTGTAGTAGTTCCACTAGACCTGGCCGAGGGAGCACATTACACTGAACCAATGCGCAACGATGAAAGCAAGGATGAGCTAGATTGTATTTACCAGATAATAGTGTGAGACCAAGATCAGGTAAGCCTGACTACAGATGGGAGAGTCTCGTGAGAACGTGACAACTCTTGTAATTTGAATTCAGACGAAGAAGTAGAACGCTAGCAAAACGATTGCACGAAGTGACAAAAATGAATTGCAGCATGATGATTAGAACACTGCTTTGCATGATGACAGAGGCAAGGGAACTGCCAACATATGATGGAGTAAGAGTGGTGGATGAATTCCTGGACAAATTTGAAAGTGCAGTACCGAAACAGTAACGATACGCTGCACTGGAAAGGGTGTTGCATGAAACAACCTCACGATGGTGGAGTACACATCAAAAGACCATTGTAATTAGTGTGAATGTAGAAGATGGATGTAATTGCAGTTTGGAAGCCGCGAACAGTTGATGAGAGCTAGGCAACTAGGACAAAGCAGCTTGCATGCCCACTTGTGTCGATGGGTGCAAACGTGTGCTGTGAAAGCACACCCCAGACTAAGGATCGAAAATTGGAACCAGATGCAATAATAGGAAAAGCAATATGCCCCACAAATATTCCACATCAGAGCATTCAAAAAGTATGTAGAATCATGAACAGAGTTCACCACACAAGATGAACTGATTGGGACCTACGCATACCAATAGTTCAATGGGCCTATGAGGTCATGAGAAAAAACATGACCATGGAAATAACCCCAACACTGACAAGAAGAGACGAAAACAAAAAATCAGAGAAGAATCCCCATACAACATCTCCCACAATGGGGACAACACACGAGGATCAAAATGAAGGGATTATGCAGCCATGCAAGGATGAACATATGCAGATTCAAGAAGCCATTCAACGAGGGAACCTTGTGCTCCACGAACTCGAAGAAGATTGGGTAGAACTGAAGAAGAAAGGCATGTTAATGGACGCGGAAATCAAAAAAATGGATACTGAAATCACGCAAACATGTCCCATTGATAGAAGGACACGACAAGATATGGGCAGCCATACCACCACATTAGAAGATTGTCACCAAGAATTTCTAGCTCTGTTACCATGGCTGCGACTACACCTTATTAGACAAAGTAACCAGGGAAGTGCATTACATAAGGGAGAATGCAAGGTGCTGACTTGTGCGAGGATAGCTAAGGAAGGCCCACGGATTGGGTTGGAAGGTGACTTGAAGCCTCCCACCCATCATGCAACCACTTGACTATTCGTAGGAAGCCCAGTCTCAACGCTCCAAGTAGTTAAAAGAGAGTGTGGGACTATAAAGGAGTCTGTATGGGAGCTACGCAAAACAGAGGCTACGTGAAAGAACAGTATGACACATGGGTCATGTTCGCACAGAAGGGGCTATGTTGCCACCTCTACACAATTTAAACCACCACGTGGTACGGAACAAACAGGGCCATGGAAGAAGACCAAGGCTTCCAAGTTGGATGGGGAGCCGATTACATTGACAGAGGGTGATATATATGACATCGGTGACACGGTTTGCAGGGATACTAGGGAGGCGCTTCAAGAAGAAATTACAGAGCATCAAAATGTGTTGGGGGCACTTAGGTCACAACTGCAGCGACTTCAGGTGAAGTTCCCATTAGAAGGAATGGTAGCCATCTACGGTCCCATGGGAGCATCGGCCACAGAGCAGTTGTTGTAGGGCAAAATGGCCAACACCATCACACTACTGGAAGGAGCACTAACATCAGATGACATGGAGGATAGAGCCGCGGTAGGATGGATCAAGGGACTTGGCCTAAACTTGGCTACGCTTCCACAAGATATTTTATACTAGTTATAGGACGGATCGACAACAGAACTTTGCACTAGGGAGGGACACATAGTACAAATGCTAACTGAAAAATGAATCAACATTGAATAGCTTAGCCTACAAAGTGATGAAGCAATGGCTCAAAACTAGCAGTTGGAGCAGATCATAGAGGAAGCATGTCACCACATCCCAGAACTAGAAATTGTGATAGATTTTCTAGTAGGAGTGCAAATCCGCAAATTGGCTAGTGGATTTCATGAGGAAAAGGAGGAAGCAACGAGGATCCAGCTGGACCTCAACCTGCAGATTGTGAAACTGCGGCTGAAGGCACAGTCCTTTACACCCCAGGAAGTTAGAGAGCAGTGCCACCACGTAATTCAATCAGGGTTGGAAGGAATAGAGTGTGTTGTATGGGATTGCACGGGGTTGTTGGGTCAGTCACTCTTCACACTAACCTCACTGCAGGAAGATCCAACTATACAACATCTAGAGACAGAAGCACGACAGTTGTAGCAGGCATATGATGATGTCCGGGGGACCACACATATGTTTGCCCTTACTCAGCGACTGGCCAAGATGAAGGAGGCCAAGCTCTAAAGGAACACGTGGGCGCCATGCATCAGAAAGAGGTAGTCCTTAAAGTGTACATCCAGCATTGGCTTGAGAAAGCATTCGCGATCACCGCCAATATCGAGGGAAAGCTGGCACAGATGCAGGGCATATATGCGCTAAGGCAAGGAGGTGACCCTGACAATGACGCATCGGAGATATGCACACAACTGGTACAACAGAAAATGGAAGGATGTGCTGCGGACTTAGGCGAATCACAGAAGCTGCTAGATGGATTTTGCGCAAAGATCACCGCACCAGCTGAGTGACTCGGGACAAGTGATGATGACTATGTTGGGGGCCTGTTGGGTAGCGGATATCCCCATAGTATGTTTTTGGGGCTGAGAGCCTGAGTTTTGGTCAATGTAATGTAAGGACCCCACAAAATGCGGGTGCAAAGTGTAAGACTCTAGGGTTTTCCACCCTAAAATAATGTAATTTAATGTAAAGTGTGCCGGCCTACACATAGTCCATGGACCATGGAATTGTGTAAATAGAGCAAATCTCTAAGTGTAAGAGTCAGTCTTAGTTTTTGACAAGTAATAGAGAGATGTGAAGGCATGATTAGAAGTTAGAATTGGATCTGAAGGTATTGGGTCATAGTGATAGGTAGAGGCTCTGCAGCTGAGTGGATGGAGGCCTAGTATAGTCTACAACTGTTTGCGCAGACCCCTGCAGTTGAGTGTGTAGGGTGGAGTTGGGATTGTACTTGGACAAAGAATTAATGAAAGATAAGTTGATTATGAAATATTGTGTGTCTATTTTTCTGTTATATTTATGCATCTCTTTGTAGTTTATGATTGCGCTCACATTTTATGAATGTTGAATGATTAATGAGAATATTGGGCTGGGACAATTAAGTTAAGATCTATAATAATAGCATAGTAAGGGTAAAGGATCTAGAACAATGCCTCTTCACGCTCTTTACAGAGCTGCACGAAAGTAGTTGCACAAGCTGCGAAGGACAAATGGTTGCGCAGAGCAGTGCAAGTGTGTAGGTTTGGCTCACGAACTTCCTAGATTTCATCAAGACATCCCTAGGGTGTAGAAACCTAGTTCCAACACCCACCCATACTACCTTGGGTGAGACTACATTCTGCAAACCGTGGACTGTTGCCCGAAGGGCCGGTAGTTTTCGGATTGTTTTGGCTAAATCACTTCTGAACCTGGGTCAGGCCCCAATAAGCCAACAATAAGAAAGATTAAAAAGTTAACTTAATAAGGGTCTAACTTAGAGGAAAGCGGAATATCTTATTAAAATATATTATTTTAAGGTTATTAAGGTTATTAGTGTTATATTCAATTAAATTTTTAATTGTTAATATTTAATGAGAGTAAACTAAATATTATTATAGTTAAATATTAATTAAATTAAAATTGTTTATTAAGGGCTCACTCTACAAAACAATTAAACAATTATTACTATTTTAAGGTTATTAAGGGACTAAGAGAAATTCTAAATGGTTAAATGAATATTCATTAATAAAGTTTATCATGCTTTAAAAATCCTTTAATAAAATAACATCTTAATAATGTTGATTAACTAAGGCTTCAAGAGATTCTTACTATCCTTATATATGGTTATCTTATCATAATATGAGAACAAGAAAAGGGTTAAATCGAACTAAAATCCAATAGCAGAGGTAGGATGAGGGATAATCCAAGGTCAAAAGACAAGAGAAGATCATAGAATAAGGGGCGGGGACAAGGTAGGATCGGGGGAGGGCACGGGTGGCTAGGATTAAAGGGCAGGGATCCAACATATGCTAATATTCCATCCATCATCTCTATTGAGATTCTTAGGCCTTTTTTCAATTTAGCCTCATTAAACTTCTGGTGATGAAAGGGGGAAATCTTGGCAATAACACAGGCCTCTTCAATTCATATGTGATGTTTAGTTTTTTCTGTATGTTTTGCCAGGGTAGAAGACTGAGTCCTCCAATTTTTAATGTGGACTGAGTGTTCATGAATCCTTTGATTAATAGAGCATCCAGTCTCACCAACTTAGGGGGTCCCACAGGAACATGGAATAACATAAACAACTTTCATCTCCTTGGGGTCAATTGGGTCTTCAACATATCTAAGAGAGCTATGGATGGTGTTAAGGGGTCTAAACGAAGAGGACACTTTATATTTCCTAAGGATTCTCACAATTTTATCAATAGTCCCTTGGATGAACTGTAGATGAACCCCTCAGACCTTATCCTTAGGGTATTTCTCAACCTTGGGACACTAGCTGGCTTTAAGAAAATCTATGAGACCTTGGTGTCTACTTTAACCATTATCAACAAAAACATTAAGGAGGTGGGCTTTCTCCTTCTCAAGGTTCTTCCCATCTAAAATTCTGAGTGCACGAGTCACTAGCGTGTTGAGAACACCCAACTTTTGAGTAGGGAAATGATGGGAACTGGCATGAAGATACTACTCAATATGAGTTTTCTTCATAAACACTTGCTAGGAGAAAGAATTTTCATCATTTTTTGAAATGAGAACAGCCAAGAAATATAAAGAACCATCAACTTCTTGCTCCATGGTGAACTTAATATAGGGGGATTGATTGTTGAGATGCTGGAAAAAGAGATCCAACTCCTCCTGGCCATGAGACCAGATAACATCAATGTCATCAATGAATATTTTCCAAATTTTGGGAAAGATTCATGCCAAGGCTAATGCCCTAGATTCAAAGTCTTCCATGAAAATATTAGCAACAACCAGTGATAGGGGCGAGCCCATGGCCACCCCACAGTTTTGTTCATAGAATTCACCTTCGAGGCTGAAGAAAGTGGACATGAGACAAATCTCGACTAAATGAATGGTATCAAGATCGGTTAGGCAGTTGATGACCTCAATGGACTCCTTCATGTTGAAAGGTTAAATAAGGAACTATATTATTTGGCATGGTATTCATGTTTTGATAGTGACCTAGTGAAGCTTGGATTCAGAAGAAGCAATGTTGACCTAAATGTCTAATTCAAGGTGGTCCAAGTTATGCCTCTCATTTTGGTTTTATGTGTTGACAATTTATTATTGACAAGTAGTGAGCCTCTAATGCTAGACTGTAAGATGTAGTTGACCTCTTAATTTGAAAGCAATGAGCTTGATTTGATGCACTATTTTCTAGGCATGGAGGTGGGGGAAAGACCTGGTAATATTTTCCTCTCTTAAGGAAAACATGTTGTGAAATTGTTGGAAATATGTGGAACGGTACAATGGAAGTCCTTGGCCACATTGACGGAGATGAATTTCAAGAAGTTATTTTGAGATCCTATTGGACTTGACTTAGAGAATCCCTCCGAGTATCAACAATGGATTGGGGCATTAATGTTCCTTGTGAGCACCTATTTGAGCATATGTTTCGTAGCTAACACCTTAGGTAAATTCATGAATGAGCCTCTTGATCTCAATAATGTGGTAAGATAATTGCATGGTACAATTAATCTAGTAATGAGATTTACTGATGGAGATGTGAGACCTCATGGGTAAATTGATGTCCACTGGGACAAAAATCTTATTGACAAGAAGAGATCATCAAAGTGTTGCTTTAGTTTGGGGTGTACCATGATATCCTGGATGAGAGGGAAACAAACGTTTATAGCTTAAAATATGACTGAGGCATAGTATATTTTTGCTATCATGGGTATTCATGAGGATGTTTGTTTGAGGAATATATTTGGAGAGTTGTTGGAGTGATATATTGTAACAATAAGTGGATCCAATCAGCAGAGAATCTTGTATTTTATAACAAGTCGAAGAATATTAATAGCATGTATCACTATATACAATACATGGTATAGAGAGGAGCCATGAGACTCCATCACATTTCAACTAATGAGTAGAGAGTAGTCATACTCACCAAGGCTTTACCGAAATGGAAGTTCTTAGCGTTAAGAGAGCAACTTGGACTGATGGATGTGACCCTCCTGGGTAAGGCACCTGACTGATTGAGGACACTCAGTAATTCTCTTCCCCCCTGTCTGATCTCCCAGGGATAAGAATTGAGTCAGAGAGCTATTGGGGTTGAGGGAACTTTGGATAATAGGATAGTTGTGATTTTAACCTCACGGTAAGTAGTATCATTCCTATTGCCTAACAATAGGATAGTTGTGATCCTTACCTCACGGTAAGTAGTATCCTACCTGTTTTCATCTTTAGGACTTGATAGAGTATACCTTAGTTGGGATCCTGCCCACAAGTTGGCCTTGTTGGGATTACCACCCATCTGGCTAATGGGTGAGGAAAATTGGGATGTGATCCTTACCATTTATGGTTAGTATCATACCTAAGTGAGGGAATGTAGGTGTTATAACACTTACTCTTGAGGGTAAAGTTGAGAATATCAACAGGAAATAATATAGTTGTGATCCTTAACTCTTGGTAAGTAGTAACCATCCTGTTGTCCATTAATATAGGGTGGTAGCTTAAGATCCCCTATGATGTCAAATTATTCTTCTTTAGATCCGAGAGTGTTCGAAAATGAGAAACTAGGAAAAACTATGAGCAGATATGATATTTGACTTGATGATGATAAGATATTTAAGATGAGTTATTATGTAGTTATAAATTTCTCCCTAGCAGAGCGGAAGTTTTATTTTCACAGCTTAGGGACAAATTCCGTGCTTTGAGATTTCTTCTTCATCCAGGGAAGACCCTCTTTTCCCTTGGAATAATTTAATTTGGTAAAGGAAAAATATTATTCTTAATGGAAAACCCAGAAGTACATAAAAGTAAATGTCGGCCTAAAGTCATAATTCGGGCCCTAAAGAAGCATATAAACACACATCAAGAAAACCTCATTTGGACATGACATCAACACATCTTCTCTCTCTCTCTCTCTCTCTCTCTCTCTCTCTCTCTAGCTCTCCTCTTGTGATTGGTCCATACAAGTTTAGAACAAGGTAACCAACATCACACGTGCGAAGCGAAGAAGGGATCTGAAATCTATGTTCACTATTATGCTTGGATAGTTTGACCAGCTGTTGACTAGATTTGACTTGGGGTTTTGACTTGCAAAATTTTTATTTTTGGACGATTTTTTTTTTTGTTGAGGAACCAATCATTCCTGGGCTATTTGAGTGGTGTTGAATGTAGACCTTTGGTTGAGGTTTGACTATAGGTTTACCCACATATTCTCTCTCCTTTGACTGAGCTCCTTTTGAGACATTAATTTTACTTGACTTTCATCAACAAAGGAGGCCAAGCATTTTGACCTTTGACCGAGATTATTGAAGGTTGTTTTCATGTTGACTTAATGACTAGCTAGGGCATCTTTGACTACTATTGACTTCTATTGAGTTTGACACAAATTGTAGATTTGACTTGTTGATTAAACTTGAATTTTGGGCTCATCTCTTGGATATTGGTCAATAACTTGTTGGATAGTCAAAGTTATTTACCTTTGACTCATTATTGTTGAATTCGAACATTGTAATCTCTTTGATGAAAACCTAACAAAATAACAATTTGAAAGGGTTTTCCCCCTTGTGGGGTTTTTCCCGTAGTCTTTGAAAAAATCTTGTGTCTCTTGTCATTGATATTTATTGTCTTCTATTGCATCTTCGATATATTGATCTATATACAATTTCTCATTTTTATTGGAAGACTAATTTTTTTTAAGTGATTTTTAATTCAAGAAAGAATTGGGCTAAGTGATTGTTATAGCATAAAACAATGGAAGTTAACAAAAAAGTCATCCCTTAATGTAAAAGAGAGTAGTGGAACCCTTGCCAAAGCCAAAGGGTTGATTTATGATTGGAAAAACATCTATACAGGTAGTATTTGGAGGGTTCAATGCTCTTAATTAGTTCTCGCACTAAACCAAATGGCATAGAAAAACTCTTTTCTAGTGTTGGGACCGGACCAGTGGCCTAACAAGAACCTCTCTCGATTGAGTTTCTAAAACATAGTGAATATTATTTAGAAAAAGAATTTATTTTTTCTATTTTAACTACCTTCATCAAGTCCTGATTTATTTGGTGATGGTTAACCATATCCCTTGATGTGGTCAAGAATATTTCTAAGTTCAATGAAACCAATCATAAGAAAAGTTTATAGAAGACAAGATCTTAACTAGTCACATGGAGGAGAATTCAACTAATACCATAATTCTTCTAGAAGTGTATCCTCACTAATATTTTGAATGAAGGTGCAAACCGTTGAGCATAGAGGTTAGGAAGCAAGCTAAGGGCAGAGGGTTGGAGAACTAAACAATGTTCTCTTGATAAGTTTGAAAGCTATAGTAATAAAGACTCTCTATATATGATTCTTTCGTGATATTGTATTTTTCACTAATATCATTTTGCAGGAATGTGATATTGGTTTCCTTCATTTTATGCAGGTCACTTAGAAAATCCAGAAGAAAAGATCTTGAGTAGATCTTGCTAGAGTTGGCTTCGTCGAAAATATATAGGATTCTCATATTGAAAGGTAACTATGCTTTCTTCTTGTGATTTAATGTACATGGGATTGTCTAATTAGTTTAGCTCCACTTTTCCATTCATAAACACTATATGGGAAAGTTTTAAGAAAGTATGTTGGGTTTAAAGTAACCTATGTCTTTGGGTGAAATTTTCCCTTAAATACCTCTGGCCTCATTGATAAGTCTAATCAACTATGTATTAGGAATTTTTGTATTTCAAATGTAACTAAGCTGCATTAAGACTGACATATGGTATTAATTATCATTTTTGCTAGAAAGGAGCATATCTACTATTAAAGGTTGAAGACATTTAACATATATTTATTCAAGAACATCATTCTTGATCAAGATAAAATGTAATCATGTTAAAATGATAGTGTTAAGATATAAATTCAATTAAAGAAGATTGGATAGTAGTACAAGAACTGAGATTGAGAAGTTTAGTAACCAAATTTTTTTCCTTTGGAAGCTTAAAATGGAGGATCTCGTCATAGATTGAGAACAATGGATTAATGTGCATCCCAAAGCGCGCCCAACTAGAGTGTTTAGGGGGGATTTGGGGAAAATCAAAAGAGAAGCAAGGATCATGATTCAAATTTATCTTGTAGATTTGGTGTTATTAAATGTCTTAAGGATGACACCACCAAGAAACTATGGGATAATTTAGGAAACTTATTCTAGCTGAAATCATTAGTTAATAAGTGGATTCTTCATAACAAACTTTACCTTCTTAGGACGAGAGAGGATGAATCATTCACATAACATATTCATACATTTAATATGCAATAAATTAACTATTAAGTGTGGATATGTCCATTATAGAAGAAGAAAGATGCATCTATTTATTGTGTTCTTTGCGAGACTCTTAGGATGGTCTAGTCATGGTTGCTGGGAGTAATATGAACACACTAACTCTTGATGATGTTAAGAGATATTTTTTTATTAAAGGAGATGAGGTGAAGAAACATGGAAGAATTGACCAAATATTCTTTTCCATTGAGAGGTTCATTGATGGATAGAGGTAATGGTAAATTCTCCAAAATAAGTTCTAGTTAAAAAGGAAGATGCAAGTATCCTATAATGTTAATAAGAAGATGATGGTAATATGATAAAGCATGAAATTATAAAATAGGTAGCAAGTTGGATATTGTTGAGTAGAAAAAGGGGTATGACAACTTGTAGACTCAGGGAAGAACTTCCTCAGATCGAGGAGATTTGTATTTATCTTCAACTATTACACAATCATATCACAAAGCATGGTTGATTGACTAACAAGCATGATATCATATGAAACCCCATAGGCAATGGTTTTCTGAGTATGAACAATATGATGCAAGATATTTATATCGAGGTGATGACTCGACAACTAGGATAATTATTTGAGGTCAAGTTCAAATTGCATTGAAGGACAATTGGACTAGAGCATTGTTAGGGCTACTACATATTCTAGCTTTGTCTAGAAAATTCATATTTGGCAGTTGAATGGTTGATGAAGGTGTGCATATCATATTTAATAAGGATCCATGAAAAGTTGCTTATGAAGCAATGGTGTTGATGAGAGGTGTTCACATTGGGACATTGTGCAAGTTGTCCGGTCATAGAAACCTAAGTGGATGTAGTAGTGTATTCATCTATGAAGCCGATGAGTCAGTATCTTCTTTAGTCAACAAAACTATGTTGTGGCATCAAAGAATGGGACACATTGGAGAGAAATGAATTCAAGCTACAAAAGTAAAAGATATGGTAAAATTTTTACCTAGTAACCTTTTGCAAAATTAGTTTTAGAAACAAAGTAGACCCTAATTTAATATGCGGAAGTAAGAATTAATACACATATAGGTAGATAGGTAGTTAGCTAGATAGGTACATAGGCAAGTGAATAGGTGGGTAGGTAGTTGAGTGGGTATGTAGATTAACAAAATGTTGTGTAAAGGTGTTGAAGTAGATAGGTGAAAATGACAAACCCTTACTCATGTGGGAAAGTGCTCAAGACCTATCTTCCTCAACTGATTCAACATTTCCTCTCCAATAACCATGGTAGCCTACTTGGTAAAGGTTACTTGAGTATGTACCTAATTGAGCACCAAAGGTTAATATTGTACTCAATTTCCAAATTATTTTATATTATTCTATCCTATTATATGATATTATCACGTGCAGGAGGGTTATTCAACTTGGTAGGTTTGCATGAAATGTTATATACATTTAAATACACTAAATGTTGTGCATGATCACATGATAGACATTCTACTTATCTCATTAACTTCAAAGGATACTTTTCACTAACAATATATTCCCTTCCTATACTATAAGAAAGAAGAACCTTTCCCCTAGAATGAAGTATCTGCTAAACAAGTTTTCCTATATGAAGAAGAAGGGATATCCTTCTTAAGGGGAAATAATGTAACCTAAGAATGATATTGATGATAAAGATCCACATAAAAGGATTTTATAACTGAGCCTTATCATGCATTACAGACTAATGTGATTGTAATGTAGGTACCAACATTGCAAATTGTTGCAGTTCCTTTGGAAGACTTAAAGTATCAAAACCATGAGTTAACATGGTGGTTGGATTCGTGCACTATCTTTTCTTATGACCCATTCATTAGAGAAAAACAAGTATCTCTCTTTGATCCCCACGTTAATATGAGAAAGGCAGGAAAGTGGAAGTAGGTGTGGGAGGGATATATTCTCTAGTTATTATAGTGAGTGAGTAAGAAGGTTTTATTTACTTCATTTACTTTCACTCTAAAATTTATAACTTCTTTGGAGTAATGAATTGTAAATGAATTAAGTAAAAAAGAGAAGACATAAAAGCTACCATGTATTTTCTTTTCAGTTATTACATATAATAAATACTAAAGAAACGACACATGAAGAGAGAAGAAATGCCCTTGTATTATTTCAGTTCAGTTAGTTTAAGAAAGAGAGTGAACATATCTAAGCTTTGAAATGCCTCCTCCTTCATATATGGTCTTGAAATAAATCTCTTTCAAGGGATGATAACCCAGAAAAACTAAGGAAAGTGAGAAATACCTCCTATAAATAAGGGGATCATGCCTTCACCTTCCTCATTGGTAGGTGCTGGCATGTTTTTCCCACCAAGGTCTTGATGGTTGAGAGATACGGAAAGTCTTTCTTCATGATTGAGGGATGGCGAAAGTCCAAATCTCAAGGGAGAAATTACCCATGTTATACTATAATTCATGAATCTAGGTCCGCATATGTTTTTCCTAACAAGGTCTTCATGTTTGAGGGATCGCGAAAGTCCAAATCTCAAGGGGGAGATTAGCTATGTTATATTATAGTTCATGAATGTCTATTGGATCCCAAGAATTCCATGTGTTTGTGCTCAGATTGCGTAGAGATTCAGCCATTCTAGATAATACCTTTGGGGAGATATTATATTCCACACAACCCGATGGTGTAAATAACTGATGACTCAATTATATCTGCCGTTTATATAGCAGTGTAGATATATCAGAGGTTAGTTTTGCTAATGATTGAGCATGTGGCTGTTATGTTATTTGTGTATCCATGTAATATGGAAAATAAATATAAAAATTGTTTAGTAATTTTGATATGGATATTTTTATGTTTATTATAGATTTTGGGAATATTTTGGAATTTTAAAATTAAGAAAGATTTACCTCATCTCATTTTAGAATATTTAAAAATATGAAGTTTACATAAATAAAACAACCAAATGAATATTTATTTGTTTATTTCAGAAGAGTAAAGTGTCCACACTGTTACAGGGGTGTGATTTTGGAAAATAGTAAACGTTAAAAAAATTGACTCAATCTAAAGAACATGCTCAACAATCTGTTCTTATACCCATGGTCTCTTCAATGGTTGACTCGAGAATTTTCAGCAGTCCATCATAGAAATAAGAAGTCACTTGCAGAATATTTTACAGGGGTGTGATTTTGGAAAATAGTAAACGTTAAAAAAATTGACTCAATCTAAAGAACATGCTCAACAATCTGTTCTTATACCCATGGTCTCTTCAATGGTTGACTCGAGAATTTTCAGCAGTCCATCATAGAAATAAGAAGTCACTTGCAGAATATTTTACTTCATCAAAGCTAAATTTTGGGTATGGTGATCTACCGAAAATTGTCAGATCCAGAATATGCGGAATTGAAAAATGGTTACGACTTCCTTTCTATTTTTTTAACGATCAGTATAATCCAATCTTAAATCTCACAAGTTATTTAAAATTATAAAAATTCACCTTATTAACTAACATCGTCATGATTTCCATTATATATTTTTCAGAATAAGACAACCAAATATTTTTTCAGATATCCCAAATAACTCTTAAACTATCTTCAGAGAAAATATTTTTTTCTCAAACTGACGTTGAGAGGAAAACAATTTGTCACACCTCAGAATTACATTGCCATATGTTTTATGCAAATTCCACAACCTTTTTCTCTATTTCCTTATCACACTCTTCACAAATTACAAATCACTTCATCTAACCAGTAAGCATTCTTTCATCAGTATACAAATAAAATTTCACTGTTACATGTACAATTAAAATTTCATCCACGCTTAATTTATATGCAAATAGGAGCAGCCACATGGTGCTCCGTGCTTAACGTATGGTAAAATGTCATTTTTCTGTGTAATTTAGTTTAACAATATGGAAATGGGGAAGTGACCTTCTGTAAATCAGAAGGATTAAAATATACATGACCGTCTCATATATATATCCGTTTGGGGACTTCTAATACATGATTTGGTTGAAGAAGCTGCAATAAATAGTGGATAGATCCGTACTGAGAAATTTTAGTTATTGTATTCGATTAAGGTATCTCAACGGAGAAGGAATCTCCATTGCTGTTCATGTCGCAGAGCCCGCTGGGCATGGTACTATACGAAAGTCTGTCAGTTTAACTGTGAAATTAGAACTAAAATATGATAAAGATCATAGAACATAAATAGATTAAAGAAAATCAGGGTAATTCGCATACCCAAGATTTAGGTTAGTGGCTGAACTGAAGGAATAGCCTCTAATTCGCAACTGAGACAAAACCATGATGTTAGATATTGCCATGCACATTTTGCAAAGAAAATAATGGTTTTAATATAATTTCGACTGCCAAGAAACTAACCATACCTTCGTTTCAAGTTCAATTTTCTCCTCTTCCAATGCGCGTACCTAACACAACATTGAGAACAATAGAAACGTTCAATACCTTCCATTGTATTGGTGGCCAGGCGGCCTCCTGCTCCTCATAAAAGTTCATTTCATCCTTTGATACTCACTATGACTACAGTTGCGATTTCATAGATGGAATAATGCAATTACCTTTTTATTTAGTCAGTTTAGTTCCACATTGTTAATATGATCACATAATATTTAGGTTGGACATAGTATTGAGAAAACATTTAATAACTAAATATAAATAGTTCTTGACATTTAATGTTTATAGAAAACTTTTATATATTTAAACACGATTTTATAAAAAGAAATAGAAATGTGTGGAAAAGAGCGGGGGTTTATCACTTCAAAAGTATTTCACTCTAACAATAATTAGAGCGCTTCACCCAACAATTGAAATTTTCTTCTGTTTTTGGGTTACCAGTAGAAGTAACCAAGATTTTGTTATTACTAAAAATGTAGTTTTGTGAGTAGATCTAAATGGAAATTGACAATGTCATTGAAAAAATAATAACTTTTACTAGTTTTCATTATCTTTTATCAAAAAAATAAAAATTTAAGCAAAAAAGTGATTGATTTTATGCAAGTGAAAATTATCTTCTCAAATCAATCATCACAACTATTTACTATCAGTCAAATCTGTCCAAGGTACTAGAAGCATATGAGTATGAAACACCAATCAAGTTTTCCTTTGACGAAAACCTATTCATTCATAATCTTTTTAAATAAGAAATAAAGAGGGTAATCTCATATTGAAGCGAATTTAGTTGAATGAGTTAGCCTTAAGAATTTTTTTATTATAAAAGAGACTTTGGTATAGTAAAAAAAAGATATATTAGAAGAGTTATTTGAAATTATCCATTAAATAGGATGCTTTTTTCTTTAAATAGTAGATGGCTATGTTGTATGTTGTATGCGGTAAAAGTTTTTTTGAATTGTCTCCCTGATTTTAGGTTTTGTTGAGTTTTTAATGCTATGTTGTATGCAGTAAAAGTTTTTTGGACGAGTTTTTAATTTAAAAAATATTAATAACTGTTTTTAGCAATATTTTACGGTAGCCTCAAGCATCAATGTTATGAAGTAAGACTTTTGAAGTTTGGTCAATCAGTAAATAAAAGCAGTAAGTAGTTTTGATGTTGTTAGGATGTAGTTATAAATTAGTTCACAAAACCATGTCAAGCAACCATGAGAAATATTCAAAGGAAATATGACTTATTGAACAAGGATTAGAAAGCCCAATATTTTCAAAAGTAGCAACAACCTATTATTCCAAGCAAGCATGACACACTTTAGAGGTTTAATATGAAGGCATAGAAAAAATAAAAATAATAATGTTGTGGACTCTATGGAGTTCCTGGATCGGAAGATTAGGGATTTCCACTGAGAAACTTATGGGTGAGATGATGAATGTAGTAAACTAGTTGAAAATTGATAATAAATATTTAGTAGATGATGAATGTAGTAAACTAGTTAAAAATTGATAGTAAATATATAGTAGACCATAACTACATGCCAACCAAATTTCCTATTACAGTGGTTCCATTGAAAAATCAAAGAATCTAGCATGAATATACTTCTATTGTTCCTTCCTCTACCTCTACTACCATATGTTTATAATTCAAAGTCAATCTCCAACAAATTATCTTCCTTAATCATCTAGAATATTCTCATATACCTAAAAATCTAAGAAGAGAAGTGAATGACAAAATTATGAAGACTTTTAAAATTAGCATAGCTGTAGAATTTAAAGAAGCTAAAGCTTGAAACAAAAAATAGGCAAAACCAAGATTGTCCAAGTAACATTTTCTTATAGACAAGTTGATATAAAGGAGCAAAGTGAGCAAGAAAAACAATAAAGTACGCAAGCTCAATCATATATTTGAAGGTATCATAAAAGAATTCAAAAAATTCAAGTTCAAAGAAAGTAATTAAAATAAACATGCTAGTCTATTTATAGCCCTCCATCAACATTAACTTTTCACATAGAAATACCAAAAGTTTCCAATAAATTTATGAATAATTAGATAAGCATTCAAACTATACATTCCCTACACACGAAAAAATGAGTTTTGAAAAAGACATCAAAGGAAAGAATTGTGTCAAAGCCATGGATAAAGAAATAGCCTCCATATAAAAAAATACTATAGAAGAACTAGTGGACTTACTAGGATGTAAAGATAATGTTGTTGTGAAATGTTGTTATAAAAACATATTTAATAAAAGTGGTAAACTTAAAAGATGCAATGCAAGAGTGTATCAAAGGTGTTTTTGAGAAACTTTCTCACTATTGTTTAGATTAGATACATTAAGGATGGTATTAAAAATAGGTAGAGCTACTCAAAACAAGTACATCATTTTTTGAAACAGGATAAGTAAGTTTGTTAATGAATTTAAGTATTTTCCAACTTTAAACAAGAAAAATAATATATTTATGATTTAAATTTTAAAAATTTAAATAAACATATCATTATACATTCACAATGAAATTTCTAATTTCTAATTTAATATCAAACACAAATTAAACTTTACATATAAATAAGAATCATGATATATATCTATTATAATATTATATTCAATATTTGTTTATTTATTAACTAAAAAATTATAATAAATAAATAATACTATGTAAAATTGTTATTAGTAACCAGACCTGACTATTTGATCCATGATGGCAAATGGAATATATATCCATTTATTATAACAATGGCCATTTATAAACCAGTCAACTTATTATTCCTTTGGCATTTTTGTGTAGCACAAATAGGTTCAGTGCAATGGATGGAAACTACGTTGCCAAATTGAGGCTAACATATGCCAGGGAATAATTGAGAAAATTTGATATGTTCTTTTAGTCGAAATATGACATAGGGGTTTACGGTGATGCAAACCACAGTTACAAAGTTGGAGTTTGAATTTGAATTCAGTTTGATATGAACCAAAAATTTGTTTTTGTTAAAAATTTAGTCAAGAAAAAATTAGAAAATCTATATTTTTTTAATATTTTAAAAAGTCGAAATATATAATTATAATATAGAAAATCTCAAAAGAGGATGCTGAACTTTTTATTGTGTTTATCTAATACATAGCTACACCATTATACATAACTACATCATTGATTTTTGTTTAAATTTGATAACATACCCTACCTATATATTATTTATAATTTTACAACTGGGATATTATATATATATATGTTCATCCTCTGTTTTACAAACCTTATTACAAATAGCCTATTTTATTATTTTTGTTGAACATCATAAACCATACATTTTAACAGGTTTCATTAACAGCCTTGGCAAAAGATTTACTTTGTTAAAAAAACAGTAATGAGTATACCATCTAATGGATCGAAAACGACATTTGAACAGCAAATGAGCCACGAGAAATCTATAACTCGATTGGGAATCATGTGAACGGAATATCACATGAAAATTCAGTCATGGATAACCATACGTAACATTAACGGGTAACCATATCCAATTTCATGGATGCGAAAGGGTTTATGAAGAGCAGATGGCGAAAATTGTGATTGCTTAACTTTTGTGTTCTCCCTGAACATTGAATATGTCGTACAGAACTTCGAATTGGCGTATTAACGCACGCACGGAATATTTTCAATTTTTTTCGCCCAATTCGACTGAATTGGTAACTATGGTGCAAACCCTGCAGATTTTGATGACATGGTTTTTACATGAAAGCTATTAATAAATCAATTTAAATCAACGAGGAATTCAAAATTTGAAATAAATATTTAGATTTAATAAAATACATCTTTGGCATGAAAGTGAATTAGTCAATTTTTGTCCAATAAAATGGGTACCAATGCTCTAAAAAGATTTAGAAATATGAACGGTAAGATAGCACTGACAGTAATAACAATAAGAAAAAATCCTGCAAAAAGAAAATATAGTTTCAAATATAGATCCTGTATAGTTTATGACATTAATGGGAAACCTTATGTATTTTGTTGCTAGTAGAATCGACATTATGTTTGCTATTATTTTCATTTCATGATCTAGGAAGGTACTTGAAGAAACACATTGGTAATTTGAAAAAGGGTTTTGGAATACATGGTAAGAATAAGAAAATATGATATATTATATTGAAGTAGTAATGTTAGTTTTTTGAATGGTTACACTAATAACTACTTTGTATTAGTCTAGATATAGAATCAGTACTTGAAGGTATGTCTTTTATCTTGGTTTAAGTGCAACTTTATGTATATTGAAGAAGTCTTAATGATCTCATTAGCAAAATATGAATATGTAGTAGCAACAATTTTTAGATTATAGAATTAGTACTTGAAGGTATGTCTTCTATCTTGGTTTAGGTGCAATTTTATGTATATCTAAGAATTCTCAATGATCTCATTAGCAAAAGATGAATATGTAATAGCAATAATTGTAGTATGTAAAGCAATTTGGTTAGAAAATGTTTTGAATAATTTAGCTACAAAGAGTATTGAATAAACTTTAATAAGAGAGGACCAAGTCTATTTTATTGTAATAATAATTTATTTTGTATTTGTCAAATACAATACTTTCCAAAAAAGATATAGAGATATTATAAATCATCTTATAAAAAATATTTATAAACAATTGTAATAGATTTTTTTAAATTGTAAATAAGAAACCATTAGTTTAAGTATGGTTACTAGTTTCATTTCAAATTTTTATTACAATGGTCCATTCTAATATAAATATGAATTGAACTATATGAATTTACTTTAGTATTAATTAATATGTTTTAGAAAATACAATAGAGGATACATTATCTTCATGAACTTTTAAATATACAACTCCGGATTTGTTTAATTGAAGTTTATTGTGATTGGTAGTTTATAAAGTAAATATAGTAATGAAACCTCAAATTTTACATGGGGCGGAACGAGAGAGGCGAGGTATTGGAGATGGGTAGATTGCAACCTAATAGTAAAAGCTCACGGTAGAAAACAACAATCAAATGTATTGGTTGGTGGGAGGCACAATGGAGGCAACCTCAACAAGACATGGGGAAAGGGGGGGCACGAGTTGTATAGCGAAACCTATTAGGATCCGTGGGGATGATGGGTATAATAAGAGAAAAGGAGAGGCAAAGGCCGACTTGGGAGGGGAAATGGGAAGGCATACCAAATAACAAGGATACTTGCATGTCCGAGGAAGTGGACCACCAACCATACATGGTCTAAGCGAAACTCGAGAGGGAGAAGAGAGAAGCCGGATAAGGTAAGGAGACTGGCCTTGTCTTACCAATGGGCTGTCACCTAACCTGGGCCTTGTTCTGAGCATAATTGGGTTCAGATAAGGAATAGGGAGAATGGCAGCAGTAAGAACCACAAGAAAAACAGTGAAATGTACCAAAGACAAAAGTTAACACCTCTTTTATGTGAACAGGTTTTGAACATAGTGGAGATGGTTCGTCTAGTGAGAGGAAGGGGTCACAGAAGATGAGGGAGGGAGCTTGCAAAGACCAAATATCTGAGCACATCGGAATTCAGAAGAGGAAGAAAGTCAGTCGAACATCTCATTAGTGAAGCCACTGTGACATACCGGGAGGGAACAGATGTAGGATCTATTGGAAGATTGGGAGGAAGAAATTAAGCAAAATGGTGAGACAGAGGAGGAGATAGAGAACTAGAGGACAATAGTCCCAGATCGTGAGAGCACCAAAGGAAGGATAACCCAATTCAAACAGACCCTATATCTTTATTGGCTAATGAAAAGCCTATTGGGGATAGCCATGGAACAAATATCTATGGGGATGGCTCTGTCCCTCCAAGAAATGCCCAATTACAAACAGGATTGGCAGCGAATTCAATTCCAACACCATAAGCAAGACATCCCACTAGATAGAATTCAAAGACACATCCCATGCATCATTGAATTGATTAAGATGCCAGGGGAAACTATCAAGGATACTGCACCAATGGAATCGACATCTAAAGAGCAGCATGGATAGTTAGTTAATCTGGTTTCTTTTTGTTTCTCATGCGGGTAGCATTCACTTTACATTATGCATGCTTATGATAGATAGATATATAAAGTCTTGTCATGAAAGACATACTTAGCTTGGTTAGAAAGACGCGAATAGACTTAGTTTCCCAATGAAAAAGTTGAGACCACCTAATACATCTAAATGGTGTAAATTTTCTGTTTATAAATAGAAAATGAAAGATTTCCAAACTTAAATTTTTTTTATAATGTATATAAAATAAAATGAAAAAGATGTTAATATATATCTTTGGTTCTCTTGCATGGTATATTAAGCGGTATATTATTATTTTGTTTGCTATTGACCTTTTCATTTATGTTTTATATACTAAATTGAATATCCAATCAGGCATATCCCACTCCAGTTTGTGAGAATTCAAAGTTGGGTTATTGTGCGTTTTCAACCGTCGAAATCGAAGTGAACGATCAATGGCAGCAATAAATAATTCACATTCCGTTACTCAAATTTTGTAAATATTGAGCTCTGGGAAATCGCAATGCATAAATGGTTTATAGAAATGTATGGTTGAGATTAAAGTACGTTTAGAACATAATAGAAATAGAAATAATAAGAACTGAATTTGTCAACCCACAAAACGGTCAAAATATTAGCATGGTTTCCAGGGGACAGTGTGCTTACTGAACGGTAGATAAAGTCAAATTGATTTCTTTGTAGATTGTGTAAACAAAATTTAAGAATCTTTATAATTTGAATATCTTTTAAATTGTTTTAATTGAACATAATTTTATGTTAGAAGTAATGGTTTCATGTTGTTATTGTAAGTTTTTAGAAGTCAATCTAGAAGCTACTAATTCCTATATTAGAAATTGGAATCATAATCCAAATATATCATAGTCAGTATATTATATCCTATATAATTCTTGTAATCCATAAAAATTAAAAAATAATTAATTCTATATGTAATCACTCTGCTTTCTCTTCTATTTTTCTAATACTCTGTATGTATGCTTCTGAGCAAAGCTCTATTGAAAAATAATAAAATGTATTTGGAGCTCGAGCCATATTCGTTGAGCACTGCGTGAGACATATCGATTCCTTTCTCTCGGTTTAGTCATCTACCCCTTGATCTAGGAATTGCAGTTTCATCGTGATCGTAGGTGCATTTTTATGAAACTCTTAGAGTTGTGGTGTTTAAGGACATTTTTGTCAGGGTCTTATCAGTCACCTGTGTTGAGATTTAATTTGTGATAAGGTTAAATTAATTTAGAAATTTTAGGATTTTAAATAAGTTGTATTCAAAATGAATACTATGAATAAAATTATGAGTTATAATAAAATTAAAATTAAAAAATAAACAACTATAATTGTCACTACTTTTTCCAAAAAAATTCTTAGGGTAGTCCTTACACAAACTATATAATGGAAACTTCTATATTAAATTGTAGAGTTTTCTTATAGTTACAAGATGATCCTTATTGTAGTCCTTACAAAAAATACCTAATAAAAGTTGTATATTAGATGCCCATAACTTAACCAATCAAATTTACTTAAACCACCCAAACAATATGCTGACTATCTTTGTCAGGTGCCAATAAGAAAAAAGGAAATACTAGATTAGAGAGTTGGTCCATGAAATCCCCTGCTAACGTTGTAGACGAACTGGAAAATCAAGCTGCGGAGTTATGGAACGGTCGCAGTGAGTTGTAACAGGATACCTGTAGTATGTATATGAATGCAACAGAGTAAACAGTGCAGAAGGTTGGGAGTGAAAAAGTCATTGGGTGGTTGAAACGTCTGATCAGTATTAGCCACCACCAAGATGCTAGATCGACAAAGAAGAATCAGTGTAATACATTAAACATCTCTGCATGTGATTGAAAGGGTCAGTCTAAGATGCTAGATCGACAAAGAAGAATCATAGGTTAATATATTAAACATCTCTGCATGTAATTGAAAGGGTTAGTCTAATTCGAAATTATGACTTTTTAGTGTTAAAAGTACATTTAACTGCATAAATAAATTTAGCATTTTAAAAATAGGATAAAACATTCTAATTTATTAATTTTACAATCTAAATGTATGTTATATTTATAATTCTAACAAATTTCAAATACATTTTAAATCAAATTAAAGAAACATATAACTAAATTAAAATAAAACGCAAAAATTTAAGCCATCCTAATTGAATGGCTATGATAACGAGTATCTATACTGCCACTTACTTGTCCCTGAATTAATGTACCCCTATATAAAAATCAAATTTATAAATTTGTATATGTAAAATTTATATGTAGAATTATTTATGTCTTAAAATAAAACATAAAAACTTAGGCCATCCTAATTGAATGGCTCTGATAACGAGTATCTACACTTCCAGTTACTTGTCCCTGAATTAACGTAACCCTATATAAAAATCAAATTTATAAATGTGTATACGTAAAATTTATATGTAGAATTATTTGTCTTAAAAATATGAACGGATAACTATTTTTTATTTAGTTAAAAATAATAATATTTTTGTTTTCTCAAACAGTTTAATTGGTGATTGCGATAATACAAGAAAACTAAGCTCTAATTCTTTTTAACCTGATTTATAAAAGGACAAAATATAAACTCCAGAAATTTATTAATAACCATTCTATATAATACAAACAAATAATAATAAAAATGCGATGTTATTAATTTAAATTTGAATTTATTAATTACTTAAAAAAAATTAACATTTTTAGAATAAAATAAATAAAATTTAATATAGAAAGTAAATACAAATTACTAATAAACCACCCATGCTAGTCCACAAAAGAAACAAATTAATTGATAGTTGTTTACAGAATGTACAATTCGATAACCCTTTTGTCGGTTCCTATGAGTGTTGGAGAGTGTATGCTTTTAGCTTACTATTCTGATGTGGAAATTTCTTCAAAATCAGGGCTTAATAATCAATTGAGTGTGGAGTTTTTTTTAGCAAGGCTTTCCCTTATATATCAGGTTGTTTAATGATTTTTGGCTTGAGATATCAGTTTGTTTAATAATTTTTGGCTTAAGATATCAGGTTGTTTAATGATTTTTCTGCTTATTTTATTTGTTTGTAATAAACACCTAAATTTATCTCATGTATCATTGCAATGGAAATGCGTGTAATTACGCCGTAAGGCGTTGTTTTGAAAATAATTTTCCTGTTTGCTTTTATGTCATAATTCTGCGCCTTTGGATTAACATGTTAGACGATTAGAGAATGTTAAACCGTCAGATTATACGTAGGTAGTTGGAAGGCGGGGGCAATTGTTCATTGCAATGGCAATATGTGTAATTACGCCGTAAGGCGTTCTTTTTGAAAATAATTTTCCTCTTTGTTTTTATGTCATAATTCTGCGCCTTTGGATTAATATGTTAGACAATTAGAGAAGTTAAACCGTCAGATTATACGAAGGTAGTTGGAAGGAGGAGGTTGTAACGGTCTTAACCATTTCTTTCTATGCTTCTGCATTCTGATTGGAACTTGGTTAACCAAGCTATCCCATCAATATTGTAACCATCGATCTATTCAGTGACCTCTCGCTGCATCGTGTGAATACAGCTAACCAGCGCGCAACCGTTCAACATTCTACAGGATTCCAAGCCACATGAACGTGGCTTCTTTTCTACATCGGTTCTTGGTTCTTCAGGCCGCTTAGCACTAACTAGTGCTGTATTTTGAGAGATAGCATCAGCAACAGACATTTCACATCAAAATATTTTTATTAGAATGTTTATAGAAATTTATTAGAATTCTAAATTGGTATAATACAAATATTTAAAGATATTTGGATATATTGAATGGTATTTAATATATTTTAAATATCAGAAATGTATAATTTCCTTAAATATTATATAAACTAAAATTTAAACTGAAAAACTAAATTATGATTTAAATTAAATTATATTTTTCTTATTTTTATTAAAATTATATATACAACATGATTAATATATATATTAACCCAAAAAATTATATAATAATAATTAATTTATAATTTTGGCCTATAATGTAGAATTATTTTTTATTTACTCATTTTTATTTCTATGAATGATAGTCTTCTATTTAATATTTTTTAGATTTGGAATTATAGTGAATGTAGTTGTTTGCCCGAATTTATCATTTGATCTCTAAGTTAAAAATTTCTAAAATTAATTTGAAAGTCAAAACCAAAATGAGTCTATCAATAAATTACATTCATATGATCATGTGATCTCTAAGTTAAAAATTTCTATAATTAATTTGAAGGTCAAAACCAAAATCATTCTATCAATAAATTACATTCATATGATCATTTCATCTCTAAGTTAAAAAAGAAAATCGTAAATATAAAGTCAAGTCTCCTATTACTATAAATGTAATATGTGGTACTTAAATATATTGTTACAACATTTAAGTGTCACGAGTAAGTATATAAAAAAGCTAATTCAATAATAGACATTATTTTAGTGTTAACAATTTGATTTTAGGAAAAGTTTGCACTTGAGAGATTTGATATAGATCCGTAGTTAAAATATGGATCTAGGATGGTGTAATTATCAATAATATATAATTAATAATTAAAAATATACTTGACCTACATTATTGGAGGTGAAATAAGTCTGAAGTTTATGTATTTCTTCCAGTTGAGAAGTGATATGAACCAAAGGTTTCAGGGAGTGAGGACCTAAGGTAACATTAATAGAAGAGGCCCATTTGTTCAAATTGAGAAGTGATATGAATAAAGGTTCATGGAGTCCAGACCCAATATAACATTATGAGAAGAGGCCTCATTTGCAATGGGTTGCATATAACATTATGAGAAGAGGCCTCATTTGCAATGGTATGCATTGACTAAGATGTATTGGGAAAATTCTCATCATTTTACTCTTTATTGGGAAAATTCTCATTGTAACTCTTTTTTTGCACCCGTGAACAATGTTATTGATGATACTAGAAGCCCGAAAGATACATGTACATGTTCACCCAAATGTAAATGTTAATTCCGACCCGGATCTTATTCCTTCCTTGTGGGCTTTTGCTGTGATTTTTTTGCTTCTTAATGTGTATGGTAAGTCTTCAAGACTCATCTCTCCTGCCAAAGACATAATTTTGCATATTCATAAAGCAATTTTCGCTTTTGTTTGATTAATATTTTCTTTTGGATTGGATGTGTTTCTCTAAGTAGGATGGTATGCATACTTTTGGTTCTCTTTTGTACCCTTAGCTTTAAGTAAACAAAATTCTTAGACTAATAGGATTGTCTTATTGATGATGTGAGTTAATGACCTTGAAATTTTCTTGATTGAATTCTTCGGGCTTATTGCCATTCGATCTTAAAAATGCGCAGACAATTTTGTTGGTCGGCACAAATCTACAAGTTATAATAATAGAGATGGCCTTAGAAATTCAAGAGAGGCATGCTATAGTTCAAGGAACTTCCATAGTGCAGCCAACAGATGAACTTTTTTGGTTCAGTCATCCTAAACTTGTTCTTTTCTTGATTCATTTCACTCTGTTCCAGGTATAAAAATGCTTTTCACACCAATGCCTCATTGCCAAATTCTATTTCTGAATCGTGTTTACTGAATATTCATGGAAATGAAAATGATTTGATGGTTAGCAAACTTACCTTATGTTCTGCAGAATGCTTTCTAGCTTGCTTTCTTCTTGTGGATATGGGTAAGCACTATGTTCATTTAGTAAAGAATGAAATTTTGCATGTAGAATCATTGGATTTACTATTATAACAATGGCAACATATTGCAGTGCTAGGTGTTTTAAATCAATTTTAGTTTACACAACTAAAAAGCTTCAAGTCTAATCTCTCTGTGCACCTTATTCAAATTTGACTTCATTCTTGCAGTATGAATTTGGCCTCAGATCTTGTTTTCAGGAGAGGTTTACTTTCATCATAGTAAGAATTATCACAGGGTAAGTATGCAACATATAGACTAGTGTGCTAATTTATATTTTTTTGGGTACATGTAAAGGACATTCTAACTTCCAAGCAAACTTCATCCTTTTAACTATTTGTTTTTTATTTATTTACTATCATTATCTCTTCTTTGACTTAGCACTAGTTGATTGTTTTGGAGCTTCAATATGTGTAAGGAGAATATTGAGAGTGACCTTATTATGCATCTGATGAGCATTACCTTGGGTTGCTTGTGTTTGTGTCTAGGGTTGTTGTACAATTTCTATGTAGTTACATCACACTTCCACTTTATGCCCTTGTGACACAGCTAAGTCTACTCCATGTTCATTGAAAATACAATCAGTATAGGTGTTTGACAAGATCGATTGAACTTTAGAAAATTATAGCTTATATAATTACAAAAAAGGAGAGTTACATCGTCCAAGTATTCACTTAGTGTATTCACCTCATTTATTTTGTACAGAAATAGATTAATGAAACCCTACATTATGATATTAAATATCTTACTTGTACTGATAAAATTAGAGATAAGGTGTCACTTGATAATGCATTAACACAGTTGTCAAAACCTACATTGTGATATTAAATATCTTACTTGTACTATAAAATTAGAGATAAGGTGTCACTTGATAATGCATTAACACAGTTGTTTAATGAGACCACTTTTGATTTTTTTGGTTGATTTTGCCCAAAATCTCAGTAGAAATTGTTAAAACCATAGTTTATGATTAGAAATAGGGGAAATTTTAGCTTTAAGTTGTTGAATTTGCACAATCCAAATGTTTAAGGGATTTTTTAGGACAATGAATCCATTTTTGTACTCAAAAATACAATTTAAACAATGAAACATTGTTATCTCACGAAAATCGTGTCATTAGATTTTGGTGAAATGGTTAAAAAATCACCTCATTAAAAAATAGTTAAACTCATAGTAGACAAATTTATCAGGAGATAGAAAGCAGTGGAGTTTAAATTATTTTTTTGTACAACAGTTGTCTTTCTATTGAGACCTTCACGTAAAGCCTCAAAGGATTTTTCGAATGAAAAGTATGACCACTCTAAAATATGCTTCCTTTTGTTTGTTAAACTAAATTGTTTTGTAGTCTGGAGCCTTCCAGAAAAGCAGAGAAATATAAATGATGATTTTTCTTTAAATCATTTTAATTTTATTTCTTGATCTAACCCTATGTGTTGATAGATAGAGAACATCCATTTTTGGGGAAAATTTTGTTTTTCTAGTATGTACAAATGTTTTAGTGAACTTTTGGATTGTTCAAAAACACTCTGTTCTAGTTAAATATCATGTATAAAGGAATGTGCTCTTAAAATATGATGGGATATTTTTATGCAGATGGGATCTCACATGAAGAAGGCAATATTTGAAGAACAAAGAACCAATGCTTTGAACACATGGCAGCAAAATGCATTCTTCCCCTGGTTTCACAAGCAGATCAACTGTGTTTTCGGAATTTCAAAGCTGAGAAACAACTCCAATCCATGGGTCTTCTCCATTGGAATTGCTCTGAAGATACAAAATAGGAGGAGACATGGAAGCTACAAATGCCTCTGAGAGATATGACCACTCAGAATCCAGCGCATCAGATTCGGAAATTGATGCATCTTCTTCTTATCCTCCCCAGCATAATCAACCTGTTTTGGTTACTGAGGCCCCTGAGGATATAGAGACTATAGAATATCCCAGTTCAAAAGATGCACACACAAATGATGACAAATTTCCCTTTCCCAGAATATAAATGTTCCATCCACATCATATAAAATCCTGGTTCAAAGCCAATTTATATCTAAATTTGACTTATCTTCCATGGTAAAGTTTATCTTCATTTAAGCAGCAGAGAGAAGTGGACCCATAGCAAACAGGGAACCAAAAAGGCATCTTCACATTCTACCTACATTTTGTTTCATTGAAAAAATAACTTTCACTAAAATCAATTGTTAAAATATTTTTAAAGGAGGAGCCACTTGCTTCTTCTCCTCTCCATTCTATCAAATTCAGGTAGCACTAGTGCCATGATGGAAAGCCTTGCCATCACACTATATAGGAAAGTATTGGGAAAGACAGCGCAGCAATCCCTGCCACTGATGAAGTATAATGACATATTCCTTAGACTTGCTCTTATGATCACGGGATCTGAAAAGTCTATGGAACCTACTAATGGCAGTCGACAGCCGAATATACTAGGACTTAGGAATTATATAGGTTGTGAAACATGTTATGTAAAAACATTAGTTAGGTTGAACATTTAATGTCTCACAACGAATTAGAAAAATGGCTAAGAGGCCAACAAGTGAGCAAAACACGCAGGCCTCCCAAGAAACCCCAAAGGGCACACTAGCAAAAAAAAAAAAAAACCAGAAACCCCAAAAACAAAAACTAACGGGATTTCAAACAAAAAATTGGGCACATGTTGCTTGGATAACTCCCAAAAAAAACCCACAGATTCATGGCATGCCAATCAGCGTTGAAGACCAAAATATGATGATAGCCTTTAAATTTTAAACTCTAAATTTCCAGAGAAGGTGTAACCTTTTACATAACAATCAAGCAATGAAATACATGGGGCTTTTACATAACCTAATGAAATCGTTAAGATCAGGCAATGAAATACATGGGATTTGACAGCTTGAAGGTCCTGATCTCCTTGGTACTAGTGGTAATGCTTCTGAGGACAAGGGTAGTCCTTTCACAATAGCTCATATACAAAGGTTTCGAAGCTTCTATATCTTAAATGGCTAAAAAAGATTTGTTAGAACTAAGGATTTTAATATATGAAACCATCTATACTTATGTTACCTGACTAATTGGCTCTCTTATGCAGCAATGTTCTTGGATCATGTGACCATTCCATATGGAATGTCTACTAAGTGGTTCTAGTTAATGGGGCATTGATTTGAGTGTTCAATATATTTTTATTCTTTATCAAAGTATTATTTTGCTCTATTTGCTTTCTCCAATTTCTGCCTGACGACGCTTCCTATGCAACATCTGGTGCAAATGCTAGTATATGTGGTATCCATTGTTGCAATCAAAATATGTGTAATATACGTGGTATCCATTGTTGGAGTAGGAGCTTGCAAATATGAAAATCTTGTTGTAGGAAAATACTAAGCACATGTAACTAAGAGATAAGAAGGGAAATACCAATATCCTTGAGTTGTTGGAGTTAGCTTGGTCAATAAACACTAAGGTATAAATAGAAGGTCAATAAACAATAAGGTCCCTTAACCCAATTTAAATGAAAGGTGGTTATAATTTTTTGTTGGCTGCCAAAGTAATAAAAACTACAATATTATACTAATTCAAGATATTTCAACATTACAAGTTGTTGGATTCTAATGAATACAAGGTGATGTAATTAAATAACATGGTAGATATTTTCATAAATATATATGGGGTAGTGTTTGGAACCAAATTTTTGGTATAAAAAAAGAAGAGTAGGTTGTCTTTGAGAAAATCAGAATATGCAATATTTGGTTAAATGAGTATTATTTAATGTGTAAATAAAAAATACGTTTCTAGAAGTTTAACGATTTGTATCAAGATAAATCTTTCATTGGTATATTCTTTCTATGGAAACATAAAAATTGCATTGAAAATGAGGTAATTTGTATTATGTAGAAAACAACTAAATGCATTTAACATTATTTTGGTTGTGTATATCTTAGTTATAGTGAAATGAAGGAAGATGTTTTATGAACCTGATCCAAAATGGATTTTGGATAGACTTGTAAGTCTAAGTGTTCCTGACAGAGGAAAATGAAAGTCCAAGGATATTCCTGGAAATAGCCCCATTGCAAAGATCTTTTCCTTCTGAATCTGCTACAAGTTAAATGGGTTAAAATGGACTTAGGATGCATAAGTTATCGTAGAAAGAAGTTGCCATTTGTTATTTGGAAAAAGAGGCAAAATGCCCTAAAAATGCCAAAGAAAACCCTTATATAGGGAAATCGCATCGGAGATGGTACAAGAGGTGGACTTAAGTGAAAAGGGAAGAGACCCATGATTGCTGATCCCTAACATATCAGGTCAGAGGCAGGCATGTGAAAATAACATAAGGAAAGGACTCGGGCTGATGCGACATTGCGATTGCCGATATCAGCGATCGGTCGATCGGCGTCAGGGATGCCACGAGGCTAGGAAGGCCCTCGGAGATATACGATGTGCAATTGAGATATATCACATCATAACAATGCAAAAGGGATGATATACATGCGAATAGCAATTAGTGAAAGTTGGAACTGATGGGTTTTATAAACCCAGCCTGATAAAATTTGAGTTCCCCTAAAACAGATCTTCTGTGTATTAATGCTTTTCGGTGTAAAAACCAAAATACAAAGGAAAGACACCAGAAGCGATAAAGCCGGAGCCGAAGGAGAATTATAGGGGCGATTTTAAAGTTCGAGTTCTATAAGCGGGATTTCAGGCGAGCCTTAGCTGGTAAATGGTATTGGGCTGGCTCCGCCCAATCCCATATAAAGAACGATGCGTTGTTGGCGGAGGAGAGAGGAAAACCACCTTTTCGGGTGGATAATCTTTGTACCCTTAAGCCATCCAAAATCACATATTGACCATTGGATTGAGGATCCCATAGATCAATGGCAGGGCTTGTGATAGTGGCCAAAGGCAGACCCAATGTGATTATAGGGCGGATGCGATAAATTTTGAAGTCCGATAAAAAGCGATTTCACGGGTTTTTCAATGTATTTCCTGTATAATTGGGATTTTTCCCAATATGCCTACGTGATGCGATATGCTGCCTAATGGCGGACCCGATAGGGATTTTAGGGGTGATTGAATGGAATTTCATGTTCGATAGTGTATTTTCTGGAACTCTCTATGTAATGAAATTTTCTCTATTTTGAGGGTTTTACCTAAGAGAAGGCTCTGAAACCTCTATAACCACTCTAGATCATCATCCCATGCTACCAACGGGCATTTTTACAAGCAATGATGTATTTTGAAGCCATATAACCACAGAACTAGATGGCCAGTCGAGCCGACAAGGAGCAAGGAAGCCGCAGAGGAGCAGAGAGATGATGATACACAAAGAAATAGCTAGGCTAGCCAAAAAGTAGGAAAAGTACCTCAAAGGAGGTAGAGAGCTCAATTGAGAGCAAGCAGAAGCAAGAGAATGAAAAGCTAATGCGCAGAGGAGCTGAGGGAGTCTTTGGGGTCACTTGGAGGTCAAGTGAAAAGCCACAGAGCTTAAAGTTGCAGAAATCCAAAGCCAGAGCCAAAGAAGCCAGAGCTGAAGAGCCAGAGCTAGAGCTGAGAGCCAAAGCCAGAGTCGAGTGCCAGAGCCAGAGCTAGAGCCTAGAGCCAGAAAGCCCAGAGCTTCAGAGCCAGGGGATAAGATGGTGTTCTAAACCCATTGTGTTCTGTGTAAACCAGTGGAGTTGAGTGTGGAGCTTGTAAAAGAACTTTGAACATAATCCCAAAGAGCCTATTTGAGTTGACTAGAACTCAAGGAGACGTAGTGCAAGAGTTTTGGGTGAACTCCATATTAAAATTGCTCCCTTATTTGTAATGCTCATTTGTTGCATTGTTTCAGTGTTATATGTTTTATATCAGTTTAAGAAAATCAATTTACAACAGATAAACAATTTAAAACAACCATAATCATATACCTTATTTTCAAACATGTATTTAATTCCACATTGGTTAATCATAAAGACGTGGGAATATTTAAGCTTTGGAAGTGGGAGAGATGCTTGTAAGCTAGACAAGAAGCCTAAGTGCCCCATTTTCAGATCTGGTCATATCAGAGCTTGAGATTGATTAACCCCACCTTCGAGGAAGGTTATATCAGAATGCTTGATTGACAGAGCAAATATTGCTTGTCTAGAAGGTGTTTAAATAGTGAGAGGTTGATTTTATGCTTGTTTGCAGACTAACTATTGTTTGAGTTTGCAAAGGTGAAGGGAAAGCCAATGATGGTTCAGTCCAGGAAGGAAAAGAAGGAAGAGGTGCTGAAGGCATTCTTCTTATCCAAAAGGACCTCAAGGCAATCCTTGAAGCAAAAAAGGTTTGTTGCAAAAGGTTTCTGAATAAGCTCTTCTTCAATCTTTATTAGAAGTTCTCTTGTTCTTTGGAATAATGACAACTTCTACAAGTGAGTCCTCAAATTCTGATTTCTTCACAAGAGTCTTTGATGAAGAAATGAAGTAAGAATTGTCCACCACTATGGATATGGCGAGAGAGTTGTATGAGGATGAAAGGAAGAGAAGCATACTTAGAGAGTAGTTGAATTACGTGGAGGAAGAGAAGTAGATGCTTTTTAACAAATTGCACGAAATGGAGAGGTAACTTCATATTGCAAATATGAACCTGAGAAGGATGCATGAGTTGGAGTCACAGCTCTTTGTTGCCAAAAAATCCTTGGTCAAGTATCAGCTTGAAGAAGAGGTAAACCATTCTAGTTTGTCTTTCAATTCCTCTAAGATTGCTTATATTGGTTCTTTTGAAAAGCATACTAGAGGCATAAGTTCCAAGCTAATGTCCAAGATGGGCTATGAGGGAAAAGGCTTGGGTAAACATCCACAAGGTATTGTTAAGCCAATAATGGTTCGGGAAAGGCCTAAGTATTAAGGTCTTGGCTATGGATAGTCTTATTGAGAGTTCTAAAGTTGTCATGAAGGCCATTGAAATAGTTCCAAGAAGGAGTTTCATTTCAGGTCCTCTACCTCAAGAGTGTGAAGATTGTATTCAGGAGTAATGCAATAGCTTGAAATATCATTTGCAGGATGGAGGTGCTCAGAAGCACACACTTGAAGAAGGGAGTTGTGGAGACTCTAATAACCTTGAAGACATTGATGGTGTTCTAAGGGGAGCCACTTCTTCATTTGCTTCACCTCCTCATGAAGGCAATAAAGTTGAAAGAGAAAGGTATAAATCTAGTTCTAATGATCTTCCTTTCGATTTTGCAAAGCATGATAAATTTCCATATAGGTATGGGAAAAGAACTGCATGTTCCTTTTATGGTTTGGATAATAATGTTTCTAGATGTTGGAAGAGAATGGCCACATATAAGAAAATTTTGAAGGAAAGGAAGCAAGAAGCCAAAGTTCCATTGGACAAGGCAAGTCATTATGTTAAGAGGATGCACATGTGTTGCACCTACTACCATAAACAAGGGCATCTTGCTAAAAAGTGTTGGACTTTAAATCCAGGATTTCTTCCACAAAAGTTGAAGAAAGTGGAAAGAGAAGATGGTAGAAATGGAAAGGAAGATTCCATAGATGATGTGTTTCAAGATGATTCACATGTTGATGCTAATGTGCAGACAAAGGTAGTACCTTTGATAGTGATTGATAAAAAACTATTAGAGTTTGTATCTGATTAAGATTGCATGTTTATTGATGGAATGCATGTTGTAGGGTTTTAACAAGAAGGTGAATGGGGAAGTTGAGTAGGAGACTCACTTTGTTGCTACAACATTATATTTCATTTCAACTTCAAAAGTACAATGTGCTTAAGTGAGAGTTGAAGGATGAAATGCATGCATGAGGATGTTGTGCATGAACACAGAGATGTTGATGACTTCATTGTTTTCAAACATGTATGTGTAATTAAATTGTAGGGTTGATTTCTTTGACATGCATGCGATGCAACCTTGACTTGGGAGAAGTTAACTTGGTCTCCAAGATGGAGATAATGATGAAGTGTTTCACCTTTGAGAAAGAGTCCTAATGGTCCTTTTGTACATGCTTGACTTGAAGGGTCATTTTCTTAAAGGCATGTTTTGTGGACTTGTTATCTAGTCCATCATTTGTATGTAGATGTAAGACATGGAGGTGTTCACAAGTTGTGAAATCTATTTCTTTTGTTGAAGCGGGAGATTAGGCCATCCAATTATTGTCTGTATTTCTGTTGTTGTTAACAGTTGTTGTTGGCAGTGTGTCCAACAGGTACAAATGAAATTTTTGTGGAGCAGATGTACTTCAAATTTGTTTGAGCTACCTTGGATCAATGATCAAAGCAAAGAAGTTCAAACTACATTCTATGACCATTTCAAGAGGAGTTTTGCATGAAGGGGGGGAGGAAGGGAGCTCTTCCCAAGAGGACCAGCATATCTAGGAAGGAGAGTGGTCAAAGGCTTTGGTTCAGAGACACTATGCAAGGCAAGTGTATGGAGGCTGAAGGAATAGGGTGTTGTTACTCTCATTTACTATTTATATCAATATATCAGTGTTTTGGAGACCAAAAGTTCTTTTAGTGGGAAGGCGTGATCCAAAATGGATTTTGGATAGACTTCTAAGTCTAAGTGTTCCTCACAGAGTAAAATGAAAGTCCACGGATGCTCTTGGAAATAGCCCCATTGCAGACACCTTTTCGTTATGAATCTACTGCAACTTGAATGGGCTAAAATGGACTAAGGATGGAGAAGTTATCGCAGAAAGAAGTTGCCCTTTATTCTTTGGAAAAAGAGGCAAAATCCCCTAGAAATGGCAAAGAAAACCCTTATAAAGGGAAATTGCATCGAAAATGGTACAAGAGGTGGACTTAAGCGAAAAGGGAAGAGTCCCCGATTGCCGATCTCCGACATATCGGGTCGGAGGCAGGCATGCACAAATAGCATCAAGAAAGGACCCAAGCCATTACGACATTGCGATTGGATATCGACAATGAGTGGATCGACATCGGCGATGCCATAAGGTAAGGGAAGGACCCCCAGGGATATCCAACATGTGACTGTGATATATCTCATCACAACATCACATGGTAGTGATGTAAAAGGGGTGATATGCATGCCACTAGCGATTAGCAAAAGCCAGACCCGAGAGCTTTATAAACCCAGCATAATAAAATTTGAGTTTCGGTAAGAGGTATTTTCTGTGTATTAATGCTTTTTAGTGTAAAAACCAAAATGCAAAGGAAATATGCCCGACCCAATAAAGCCGGACCAGAAGGAGAATTATAGGTGTGATTTATAAAATTTGAGTTCCGTAAGTGAGATTTTGAGTGGGCCTTAGGCAGTAAATGGTATTGGGTTGGCTTGACCTGATCCCATACAATGAACTACATGTGGCTTGTGGAGGAGAGAGGAAGACTGCCTTTTTGGGCAGGTAATCTCCGTACCCTTAAGCCACTCGAAATCGTATATTGACCATTAGATCGAGGATCCCATAGATCAATGGTGGGGCTTGCGATAACAGCCAAAGGTGGAGCTCATGTGGTTATAGGGTAGATGCGATAAATTTTGAAGTCTGATAGAAAGCGACTTGATAGGTTTTTCAATGTATTTCCCATATAATTGGGATTTTGCCCAATATGCCTACACGATGTGATATGTTGCCTAATGGCAGACCCGATAGGGATTTTATGGGTGATTGGATGGAATTTGTCATCCGGATTTCATGTCCGATAGTGTATTTTCCAAAAATCTACGTATAATGAAATTTTCTTCGTCTTCGTGTTTTTGCCTAAGAGAAGGCTCTAAAACCTCTGCAACTGCTCCATATCATCATGCCATGCTGCAAGCGGGTGTTTTTAGAAGAAATGATGCATTTTGAAGCCACAGAGACACAGAGCTAGATGGCTAGTCGAGCTAACAAGGAGCAGGGAAGCCACAGAGGCGCAGAGAGATGGTGATACACCGAGAAATGGCTGCAGTAGCTAAAAAGCTGGAGACGTACCTCAAAGGAAGCAGAGAGCTCAATTGAGAGTAAGCAAAAGCAAGAGAGTAGAGAGAGTGAAAAGCTAATGTGCAGAGCAGCTGAGGGAGCCTTTGGGGTCACTTGGAGGTCAAGTGAAAAGCCAAAGAGGTGAAAGTTGCAGAAAATTTAAGCTAGAGCCAAAGAAGCCACAACCGAAGAGCGAGAGCCAGAGCCGAGAGCTAGAGTCGGAGTCAAGCACTAGAGCCAGAGCTAGAGCCGTAGCCTAGAGCCAGAAAGCTGAGAGCTTCAGAGCCAGGGGATAAGATGGTGTTCTAAACCCATTATGTTCTGAGTAAACCAGTGGAATTGAGTTTGGAGCTTGTAAAAGAGATTAGACCATAATTCCAAAGAGCCTAGTTGAGTTGACTAGAGCTCAAGGAGATGTAGCCCAATAGTTTTGGGTGAACTCCATATTAAAATTGTTGTCTTATGTGTAATGCTCATTTGTTGCATTGTTTCACTATTATATGTTTTATATTAGTTTAAGCAAATCAATTTACAGCACATAAACAGTTTGAAACAACCATAAGCATACACCTTATTTTCAAGCACATATTTAATTCCTCATTGGTTAATCATAAAGACTTGGGAATATTTAAGCTTTGGAAGTGGTAGAGGTGCTTCTAAGTTAGACAAGAAGCCTAAGTGCCCCATTTTTAGATCAGATCCTTTTGTTTTCTTTTTCAAATTGATGAGACAACTTTTTCATGACCATTGGAAACACTATAAAGTTATTGGTGCTTTTAAAATCATGGTTTCTTTACTTTCAAAGGTGGCGAGGCAAAAATATTTTGAATCTACCCATCATGTTCTTGGCTATTAGGGAAGGTGGAACATTAGGGGAATTTTGAAGTAAAAAAGGCCTAAAGAAAAAAATGTATTAAAAAAATTAAGCTTAAAAGAACCAATAGGATTCAAGATGGTGATGTCATGCATAAGGGACAATATTTTGGAGGGCAAGAAGAAACTTATTTTTTATTAATTATATTTTCATCTTATATCCTTGTAGGTTCACTCAAATTTTAAGAGTAGACACTCATTCATTGCATAATTAGATTCCACATCTAATGAATATGCACTCTCCATACTTTTGAGTAGATCCACACTGAAAAAAATTGAAAATACAGGAACAATACATGTTGAACATAACTAATGGGAGAAACAATTAGAGAGAGAAAATGACATTATCAAAATCTTATGGGAAACAAAAATATCTTAGAAACAAAAATATCTTGGAACTACAATAGGTTGTTTAGGATTAATAGTAAGTAAGACAAAGATAAGAATAATAAGGAAAACAATAATTTTGATGATGATTTTGAAATGTTTTCTCAAGGAATTGATGGAAATTCCTTTTTTGAAACTTTGAAAACCTATGTAGTGTGGAGTACATTGCTAATAAACCCTGGGGCTTCTTTCTATATAAATTATCATTTGTACTAGTTTTTATTGTATGAGAAATATGATGGCATGATGGCATACCTTGGTGATGGAACCCCTCTTAGCACATTTGTCCATAATGAATCCTCGATCATATTACTTAATTGTAGAGCCAAGGGGACTATTCGAATTTTTCACATTCCAGTATTGGAAAGAAAACCACTATTAGTAAGCACACTTAATGATCAAATCATGTGCATTAGTTTCCCTCATGAAGGGTGTAAATAGTCTAAGGATCTATGGTTCTCTCTAAGTGATCTATAAACTTCCATCAATATTCCACTGAATAGCTTGTCACAAATTGATCTAATAAGATAAATTGAAATCTTTGTTATGAATATTAAATTATTTTATATCATAAACTTGTTAATTATTTATTTTTTTACTTATAAATGAAATAGATAAAATGTGGAAAATAGAGAAAAAAAATAAAATCGCATGGATCTGCAATGAACACAAGTATTTTATTTGGAAAACCCTTATGGAAAAATATAGTTAGTAGATTAGGCTCCTTTCTATCCTCTTGTATGGAAATGATGTAACTATAAGTAAGGAACGTTTGGTGAAGTTACCTAAAACATGTGGATTTCTAGGCTACTACAAAAAATTAACCACCTTTGTTGTATCCTATAACTGACTCGCAAATGCCCTTCTCTACCTTGGAACAATATACAATAACATAGGAATACTTACTCCTCCTAATGGCCCAGTATTAAAATATATCGATAGTAAAATATGGGTCAACATTTACTACTTCAAATCTCAACTAGGGTTACAATTTTAACATTTCTAAATTATTCTTCATAGCCCACACATGACTAGCTAGTTTTTCATAAGTAATGATTGCTAATGTGGCATCGTCTTAAACCATGGTGGTCAAACTAGGAGGTGAACTTCCAAGAGGAATAACTTTGCATATGAACTCTAATTGACATCTTTCTTGCGTCATTGGAAGACCTCTATGTGTAGAATAGTACAATGGATTTTGACATAAGCATAAGATTTTGGAACTCATAAAAATATGTTGAATGCCTCAAAATTCCCCTATAGGGTTGTGGGTCTCAAGTATCCAAGTTGAGACCTCTGAATAAAAATGTTCCTACTAGATGATACATCAAAAAATTTCCACTCTAAAATAATTGAGATAGCTGGAAAATAATATAATGAACCAATCCAAATCATAACTCTCCATTTTTGGATATTTTCAGTCCCAAAAAACATTTATTGATTGATATGAGGAAAATTGTCCCATACCTTTTCCTTAGAGTGTTGTTTTTTGTTTCTTCAAATATATCCTTTCAATAATCTAACGAAGGTTATGTTTCCCCTATCTCATAGTTTTGGACCTCATTTGTAAAACTGTATCACATACAAGCACTACCTAATTATTGGGTGCTATGTCCTATGTGGAAGGTAGGAAATGCTCCTCCTACTTATCAAACATGAAAAAATCATAGACTAAGGTTTTCCACATTCGTCATAAAGAGAATTCACATGTATGGAAGTAGACCAAGTCTGTGGGCATTATCTCCTACCCTTCCCAGAATTTAAAAATGACCATATCACAAAGACTTGATATTATTATGAGGAACACATAGTATTTTCTCTTTGAAGTGTAACCATACTTTTTATCCACCCTAAATGACTTCTCTATTATGTATTAATCATGACTAGCCTTGTATTTTTCTTCTGACTTCATAATTTCATATACTTGAAAATGGATTTGCATAATTTGCTCAACAATTCTTTCTACTCTTAATTCATTCCATGTGAGATCCTACTCAATTCCTCTTCCTTGTCATTTTATGACATCCAAAGGTGAAGGTGCCAAATATCTAAAACAAGTTTCCAGTAGGAACTTTCTAGTAGACATTTAGACCACTCTATTATAATATTCCTATATGTAGACCAAATTTTCATCCTAGCTATTTAGACACTTTTGATTGTCACTCCTCAAAATATATACCAAATTTATATTGACTACTTTTGTTTTCTCATATGTTTGTGGATGGAATGTTGTATACCTATTTAACTTCATTTCCAAACCGTGTACCAGAACGTAGTCCAAAATGTACTAACACAACTAGGTGTCATCGCCTAAAATGATTCTCCTTAGTATCTCAAAGTACACATAGATATATTCAGAAAACAAGTTTATTTATTCTTACCTTTTGATGATATTTTTAGATTGTATGAATATGAGCATCTTGCTTAAACATTCAACTACCACAAATAGGTAGTCATGTACCTCCTTGGTTGTTGTTAAACCCCCCATAAAATTGATGGAAATGATTTCCTGAGGATGAGTGGGTACATGTAAGAGATGGTATAGATTCTAATTTTTATTATTGGGTTTTATAATACAAGATCCTAGTCATCCACTAACAAGTCATGCTACATATTATTTCATTTTATGCTAGTGCACATGCCTATGTAAGTTATAAATTGTATTTGAAATACCAAGAGTCCTTGCAATATGGGAGGAGTGAGTCTCTTTGATTAGCTAAATTTTCTCACTATTAGGAGCACAAAGCATTTCCAAGTTGAGAAACTCATTATGAAAATGATATTCAATAATCATGTCACCATAATCTACATGACTTTATCCCTAATGTTCTTGAAACACCTCCATAAAGTCTCCATATTTTATATATGCCTCTCTGTATGCACCATTGGGGAAAGGTTCCATGTGCATAAGAGTTCCCATAGTTGCCATTTTTTATTTGGGTGACCCTGAAAGCATTTTAGTGACCTTGTTTATACTACAATTCATATACTTGATAAGTGAAACAAATGTAAGAACCTCATCCACTTTTAGGTTTTGGCATCCTATCACTATAACAAATCCGAGTGACTAGCCCTATTTTTTTCTCTAGTTTTTTATTCGAAGGATAGTTTGAATGTATTATACTTTTTTTTTTTAAATGTCGGGGCTATTTATGAATATGGTGCTATTATTGGCTTTTTTTGCACCACTATGCTAAATTAGGAATTAATAGTGCGATAAATCGTGCTATAAATAACGCCAAAAATAATGCCAAGAATTGTGCCATAAATTCACACCAGAAATTGCATTGGAATTATGCCAAAAATCATGCAAAACATTTATGCCATAAATTACACTGGATTTAGCTCCCTATGTAGTACCTAAATTTTTTCCTTTTTTTCTCCCTTTTTAACGTGATATTTAGCATCAAATGTTCCTAAATGGTTAATTAATTGAGCTGTTACCGGTTAAGTAGATAGGGGCTTTGATGATTAGGGTATTTAGCAATATGGGGTATAGGGAACAAAGGTTAAGGGATTAGGAGTTAGGGTTTAAATGATTAAGGGTCAAGTGATAATGGATTTGGATATTAGAGGTTAGGTAATTTAACAGTTAATGACTTAGGGATTGCATGTTAAGGGATTAATGTTCAAGTGCTTAGGGAATATGGTTTTATGGATTAAGGGATTAGGGATTATGGATTACAGATTACAGATTAACTGTATTAAGGCTCTATAGTTTAAGGGTAGGGAATTTAAGGCATTTTCATTAAGGGATTACTAATTAACTAGGGTTGAGGGAGTAAGGTTGCTTATTTTAGGGATTAGAGCTTAAGGATTTAAAGATCAATGCAAGCTTAGGGGTTAGGGGATTTAGGGATTTATCAAAACTATCTTGAAATTTCATGGAATTCCTTCCAAGGTGCCAATGACCAATTTCATCCACTGATGTTGTACAGTAAGAAGTGAATCGAGCCATTAACAATGAAATTTCTTCAACGTATTCTTGTATGCGTTGCAATTTGACATGGTTATAGACTAGATAGATGCCTTGACAATATGTGAGGGTCTTAAGACTAAATAAAGCTTGATGTCCTCGCATAATTTTTTAAATTATCCACGTTTTCACCAATGTTCATTATGTAGTCTCATTGTCATCATTCGTCATTCCCATATATGGAATCTTTGTCGAAGCTCTCTTGAAATGTCATGGAACGTCCTCCAACATGCCCATCACCAATGTCATCCGTCCACGTCTTACGATAAGTAGTGAATGGGGTAAATGCTGAAATTTCTTCAAACTACTCTTGTATGCATCGAAACTTGACATGGTTAGAGTAGACACGTGCATTGATGATATGTGAGGGTTTCAAGACTCAAGGATGCATGATGTCCTTTCATAATATTTGATATCATCCACATTCGCATCAATGTTCATCATCTAGTCCCATTTTCATCATTTATCATTGCCATATAAGGATTATTTGTCGAAAATATCTTGAAATGTATCCCAACATGCCCATCACTAATGTGATCCACTAACACCACCCAATGAGATGTGAATGGGGCCAATGTTGAACTTTCTTCAAATTGTTCGCTTGTGCATCGAAATTTGACATGGTTAGACTAGGCATATGTCTTGACAGTATGTGAGAGTTTAAAGACTCAAGTATTCTTGACATCCCTGCATAATCTAATTTGAGATCGTGAATGTTTCCATCAGCGTTCATCATGTAGTCTCATTTTCATAATTCCTCATTCCCATCTAAGGCATATAGGAGTTAGAGAATATGTTTGTATATGATATTGGGTTTATATGGATCATATATGTTACTAGCTAGCAAGTATAGTTATTAAGACTAAGAGTTTATTAGTGATAATGGTTACATTTCACGAGTTAAGGGTGATAGGGTTATGCTTTTTGGGATATAGTGATTATGGTTACAATCTATATTAGATAATAGACATTAAGGGTCAAACCTAGTAGGTATTAAGGGTTATAGGGCCTTACGATTATAATTTTTACATATTATACAATTTAGGGGTGATAAGGCTTTGACATCATGGGGTCAGTAATTATAATGGTTATGGATTTAGGATTAGGAATTAGGAGTGATAATAGTTATAGTGAATGTGCACAAGTTGTAGGGTATTTAAGGCTTTTGTGTTAAGGGATTAAAGGTTCAAAAAAAATGTTGCTTTTGTGTTAAGGGATTAAGGGTTCAAAAAAAAATGTTATTGGGTTATTATACAATTTAGGGGTGATAAGGCTTTGACATCATGGGGTTAGTAATTATAATGGTTATGGATTTAGGATTAGGAATTAGGAGTGATAATAGTTATAGGGAATGTGCACAAGTTGTAGGGTATTTAAGGCTTTTGTGTTAAGGGATTAAAGGTTCAAAAAGAAATGTTGCTTTTGTGTTAAGGGATTAAGGGTTCAAAAAAAAACTTTTGTGTTAAGGGATTAAGGGTTAAAAAAAAAGGGTATTTAAGGCTTTTGTGTTAAGGGATTAAAGGTTAAAAAAAAATGTTGCTTTTGTGTTAAGGGATTAAGGGTTCAAAAAAAACTTTTGTGTTAAGGGATTAAGGGTTAAAAAAAAAATGTAGTTAAGGGTTAAAAAAAAAAATGTAGTTATTGGGTTCAAAATTTAAAGCCTATTTTTATATTTTCGGTTCATATAGATGGTTATTGTTTTTATTTTTAATTATTACATTCCTAGACTCAATTGTTTTTATTTTTAATTATTACATTCCTAGACTCAATCTCCACGTCGAAACAATTTTACTCCAACACTCAATCTCCACGTCGAAACAATTTTACTCCAACACTGACAAAGCGTCACATGTGAAGATGTGAATAGAAACCAACACAAGGCACTCAACATTTATATGCACTATGAATCAAGATAAGTTCCAAGAGATGGAATATTTAAGTAACGGAAATTGTTTTACTCTATTCCATGTGGGATAGTACAAAGCGACAAATACCACAATACCATATTGTATTACATCGTTCAAAGGTCTAGATCATGGGATGTTGGAGATCAACTATGAATATGTGTTGTGGATTTTGAACTAGGCACCATTCAAATCTCGCACTCACCCAGAAGCGACATACATCCCTTAACAAATATGGCATGATACTATCTTATGGTGTTAAATATTATTCATTTCTCATATTTTCACTCCATTTCCATTATCGGTTTAGCAATTACATCGAATCAATGGGTACAAAACTTTGGTATCTACTAACTTTTTATCGAGCACTTTATTTATAAAGATTTATTTTTACCTGGTAAAAAAACAGTGTCCTGGAGTTTCTTATGGGTGAAAAGGGATTTATTACGAGTGACAGTGAAGATTGTTAAAACATCTAAGTCGACAAGATTTCATCTTTCAAGGTTGACTTCTTATTCCATCACACTATTTTAGCAGTCAAACAATTGGAATCATTTAATAAAATTTTCTCCATCCACAAAATCTTTCACCTCGGCGAGAATAACCTAGTGGACAAAAAATGAGATGTTTATTACCTAATTTTGTCATGTACTAATCAAGAGCAGACACCTCAATTTTTCTTTTAGTAGGATGATGAAATTAGTAAGAGGTCTAAAGTTTGGGAGTCACGTCTGTGATTGTGTATAGTTACTCGGGTATTTCTTTTCCCTGAATTAGTCATATGGTTCTATAAGAATTATTCTACTTATTTTAGATCAATAGTGACAAATAAAACTTCAAATATCCTCATTTTCTTAGTTACAAAATCAGTTCTCAAGATGCTAGGTTTATAGTCTTCCAGTATTATGAATGAAAACACCCTAGAATTGAATGAAGAAAATATCGTTCAAACCTTCAGATCATTAGCCCCACGAGTACAACTTAAATTTTTCCAAAGCGTTCTAAATTCTGAGACTTACCTACAATAGTTATTCTACCCTCTAAAATCTGAGTGGCTTTTTGAACCAGTGTAGATCATTTTCCATGATTAGTCAAATATTAAGTTACAATCTTGATTGCGTCTTCAATGAATGTTTCCAAGGTTTTTTAATGGTCTTTTATTTGTCGGTAAAGTTCAATTTTTTATAAATTTATAGAAGAAGCAATACATGAACAATTGGGTGGATTCAATAACCTTAAGACCTTCAAATATCAATCCTATGTGATCTACTTAATTTTGATAAATTAATTGATCAGTTTCAACATGTTTTGGAACCATAAGGAATCCCTTCTTTTGTAGTAAGTTCAGTGATTCATAGAGATTTTTTTCTTAGAAACCAATCAGAGGGTTTCTTAAATTTTGTTAACAAGTTCATACCTAAGTTGTATTTATTGATTCATGCTGAATATTTTCAAAGAGTATGTCTAGAGTTGTAGAAATGTCTCCAACTAAGTTCAAGGTCCAAAATAGGGTATTTACTCTTATAGAAGGACTCTATAGTGAAAAGGATTTATGGACTAGAGGATCAACCCTATAAACTACCTTCATTTTAACTTTAGGGTTTAATATGCTTTTGAGATACTAAGGTAGACGTTAGATTCATGTTTTATGCATTTTTTAAGCAAGATTTTAGCAATGTTTTTCAAATTTCTAACAACACTGGGACCTTTTACTATTAAGAATAGAGTAGCTTCACAGATAATTGATCGACTGTTTTCTTGTTTCAATTTTAAATATAATGAAGCATGTCACTATGATCCTCTTCATATCATTTTAGCCAAAAGAAAGAAGAAAAAAATGTATTAATATAAAAATGACGGTAGTTCATAAATGAAAAGGGTAGCAAGCAAGCTGAAATGATCAATTGTTGAAATTGTTAATTAAAATCAATTGGGAAATGAAGAAAATTACTCCAAGAAATCAAAAGGAATTTCAAAGGAAGGAAAAGTAAAGAGATAAATAGTTTACCCTACCAAGCTTGACAGTTGATCTAAAAGGCCATTTACTGAGGATATGATGCAAATAGATGAAGACGATGTCATCGAGGAAGAAAGGAAAAATAGGTCAAAGAGCTCCTCGAAAACATATTTGATGCTTGTAACTAATAAATCAAACGACAGATCTTCTGCAAGACAACCTCTTATTTCGATTCATGAGAAGTATTCAACAAAAGTAAAGGTTGTTTAGCCAATAGATAATGAACGTATATCAGTTGAAAAGCCTATCACAACATAGTATAATGAAATCAAAGAGTACAATTACAAGGATAGACAGGAGAAAGTTGAACAAATTCAAAGAAAATATTGTCGTCCTTTACTTACTGTGGTAGAGAACCAAGAAATGCCTTTAAATATTGCAATGATACTTCATGATACTTCCTTTTCTAAAGGAAGTAAATCTCATGAAGGAGTTAAGACTACTCAGTTCAAATTGAATATGAATCAATTTAACATTGTTGATAAAATTGATTTTTTCAAACAAGCAGGACTGATCATTTATACAGATTTGGTTAATGAGTCTACTACAAAAGAAAAATTACAGTTAGTTGTGAAGAAATTGAAGAATCAATTGAAGTCAGAGAAAACAAAGCTTTCTGACTGCAGAAAGCTAAACTAGAAAGAAATATTATGGAACTTGATGATGATGCTTCAAGTAATCTTGAAGTTTTAAATTTACCAGAAGCAAAAGATACAACAATCAAATCCAAAAGAAAAATCTCAAAATGTCACATGATTCTCATCCCAACACCGAAGCAAAAGATACAACAATCAAATCCAAAAGAAAAATCTCAAAATGTCACATGATTCTCATCCCCAACACCAAAGCTTCTTACAATACTTTAGGAGAAGAGGACATGGAAAGAGAATTACGTGATGTTAAAGGAACCACTGGAGAATTAAGAAATCTAATTGAATAGTTAAACCAAGAAGTTCAAAAACATTCTAAACAAAGTTTGAACATCTCATCGAGGATGATCTTGATATTACATTATCCAAACAGTTGGAGAACTTGAGAGTTAAATATCTGGAGTGAAGAAAACTAAAAGAGAAACTCACTTTATTAGAGCAAGATAATGAATATAAAACAAAGTCCCTTGAGGAAAATATTGCTAAACAGAAAGAGTTGAAGGCAGGATTAAATTCAGTGAAGCTTAGTTTGATTGATACTAAATATGTTATTTAGAAGCATCTTTCTCTGCAACCTAAAAGACTTACGGATTATTTTTCACATGTTGAAGATGAAAAATAATTGAAAATTCTTGTTCGACTTAGGCTTCCATTTTTCCGATGGATCTAGGAGACAAACCTATGAAAGTAATAAATGTTGTAATATTTCTTAACACAAGGACGAAATCTCAATAGTTTTTATCAGCAATACAAGATAGGGCCAACCTTGTCTTTCAAGCGAGAAAGTATATTGTGAAAGATGGCTTAATAAAGGACGTGATAGGAAAAGAAAATTCTATGTTAGGTAGAGTATCATATTTTAAAGATATCTTCCAGGATATTTTTATGCAGGTTGTATCAACCTTGTGGAATGATGAAAGATTTCTTATCCAAAATGAAGAGTATTGGGTCAACTTTCAAGAAAAGAGGAATGGGACATAACAATTTAATTCTACTTCTTCTCATCTAACGGGTCAAAACATTTTCAAACATTTAGAGAAAAAAAAAAAAAAAAAATCTTAATCAAAGAAGAGGATAGATCAATTCTTTACTAACGATCTCTTATGATTTTCTCATAAAATTTGACACTATGTAAAGAGAGATGATAACAGCACCATTCCCATCAACAAACATTTGGCAAAGGATAACTTCACTCAACAAGAAATTGATTACAATGGAGGAATATTGTACTTCAACTTATCTTGATCCATCTACAATCATAGGATTTCTACAACGGATTGCAGATTTACCTTATTTTGTTGCTAATATTGGGGTTTTCCACAAAGATTGTAGAACTAGATATTTTGTAAAAATTGTATAAATTCTCTCATCACGATGAGGAAAATGTTGATCTTTTTAGAAAAGAAACACTGTTGTGTGTATGTAAAGACTTGTTTTCTAAAACTAATTGATTGTTATTAAGATCAGAAGTATTTCAAGCTTGCCAATATCCATTGATGTTTTCATGGATGATACTGAAATAATATGTATTAAATGAAGGCAAAGTAAGAATAATAAGCACGGGCCAATTAAGAGTAGTTATTGATTTGTCATATTTTCGTTGTGAATATTAAGTTTTATTATTTTATAACTCACCTCTGATTATAACACGAGAGATATAATTGTTAGTTATATGTCAAAATGTGCAATTGGCCCATGTGAATCAAAATATTATCATGTTATTCCTTTCATGATTTTTAATTTTCAACATTGAGTATAATTCTCATTACTAATTATTGTAAAGGGAAGAGCTGGAAAATTCGGAATCTATATTATTATCTTGCCCTCTTTGTCAAAATACATAGCTCTACACCATGACAATTGTTTCATCTAAAGCAATGATGAGAAAATTGTTATTATTATCAACAATAATCACCCTTTCAATTATATTTACTTTGTGTTCTCTATGACCCTATGCATTTCGTGAAAGCTTTGATCCAACCATATTCACATATCACCATTCAAGTAGCAACAAAGTTGCTACTCCCATAATCAGATATTTATGGAATATGCAGAGAAAAAACGAATATTTCCACGATATGGAGCATTAGCCACATAAATGTCGTGTTCTTACAAGCATGCACCTGATATCCTTTACCAAATTTGATGAAATTTTGTAAAAACAATCATGCATCTAAATTGGAAATTCAAAAGCTAGGTCATTCTAACTTCAAAAGATAAAATGTTGTTACTCTTCACTCTAGAATTCAGTTAACACATTATTTTACAGTGGGGTGTCTCTCTTTATAATTCAAAGAAAACAATCACCTATATAATTTGATATTTAGAATATCGAAAACCTCCAGAGATAAGATAATTTTGAAAGCTCATATATGTTCCTTCTCCCATTGGAAATAAATGGATAAAATGACTTTAGCCAAAGGTCATCAAAATTCAGATTGCAAAATGGAAGATGATATTATTTCTTGCTATAAAAAGCTCTCTCTACTAAGTTTGTTCAAGGACCACCATGAAAAAATGAGTAGAGATCGCAAGGCTCGAGTAAGGAATTTATTGTTCGGAAAATAAATCTAAAATGTCAGTGGAGGAGACGCACCAAGTGACTCTACCCAACCGATTCCCAACAAATCTCTAGAATTGTCCTATAGAAGAAAATTATTCAAAAGTACTTCAATGTAATCAAAGCAAAAATTATTCAAAAGTACTTCAATGTAATCAAAGCATTCATCATTCATCGTTGATGCTTTGTTTCCATCACAATCTCTGTTAATACAAAATGGAAGGAAGAAGCATTTGAGTAATCCTAATTTTTTCTCCAAATAATCATAACATATCTTGAACACTTTAATGATATTGAAATAGGTAATTTGTATTAACAAAAATACAAAAGAAGCATTTCATAGTTTAGGTCATAAAAATTATCATTTTTTAAACATGGGTTACAAATAATTTCGAAAATTTAGAAGTACTCGTCATTAGCATCATTGACTGAAACAATGCCATCTAATGTATCATTTTCAATGTTTATATGGTCTTTCAAGTAGTAAATATTATCATCATCCTCATCTTTCCATGCATCATCTTCATCATCATTGAAATATGAGTGTAGACAATCCATATTTTTACTAGATGTATTTGGCTCATCATTTTGTATACCATCCTTATTGTTGTCTTCCATAAAATCGTCTAACTTTATATTGTCCCCTTCTTGTACCTAAACATAACCATCCTCAAGATCATCATGGATGTCAACTTATTCAATGTTTACTAATCCCTCTCTCTCATTTTGTTGGCCATTATTGTTTTTCTCACTATCCAGTAATGCATCATCAAATGAATGCCTTAATCTCGGATCATAATGCATGACAAATGTCCATTTGAGGTCCAAAATATCTTCATATAAAAATATCGACATAAGAACAAGTACATACATATACTATATGTATGCTATAACAATTTTTTTGATTAATAAACACATGTATATTTTTGCAATAAACATTGTATTAATGGATTATTAATCATTACAACTTTCTCTTTGGGTTAAAGAAATACCAACACATAATGAATTGGTAGAATATAAGGCTACTTATCCTCTAGTAGGAACTTCAAGGAATATATAATAACCAATCCACTATGGGTATCATGTCTTCGTGTGCACTAAAATTATGTATACCATCTACATTTAAAATATAACATTTAAAGGAGTGGTAATCCAACTCAGTAATTTCTTGTATTATATGAACATATTGTAAATTCGCTTCAACAATATTCTCATCTTGTGAGCTTGATGGACTAGATTGCTTGAAGTCAACCATGATGGCAGAATCGAATGATCATCTATTTACATCTACACGTTCGAGACAATAATGGTGACCATATGCTCACATTGCTGGATATTTCCTTTCGTGTGAAATACCATTTATTTAGGCTAAAACAAATATAATGATAAATATTAAATTAGTTAATATTGTGAAAATTGTAAGGAAGAAACATTTTGTACAAATCTAACGGTACCTTTCTTTCACATCCTCTAGTCATGTTGATTTAATCTTATGTTATCTTTGAATATATACATGCATCTTCTATTTGATTTTAATTTGTTTAGTAACCCATTCTAGTGTGTAATCTTTGGCCTATTCCCCTTGCAAATAAATAGGAAGTGGGGTATTCCTTGGGTTCGATCTCTTAAAACGTCTCCTTTCTTCTAACACTTCTTCTATATTTTTATCATACAAATCAATCCATTTGTTCATAAAGTCCATGAAGTACAGAATTAACTTGTTGAGTATTACACTTTCGTCTACACCTATTATATGTCAACATGTTTATTTCAAACTCAAAACGACATGTTGTTAATTTGACAAATTAGAGAGAAAATTAATGAGTGCAAGGAAAACAATTACGACACTAATCATGAATTTACTTACTAATTTCTACTTCAACACAATTATATTGTAGTTTTTCTCCATCAATAATATGTGATTCTCATTCTTCATCCTAAAAGTGTGGTCCATCCTCGAAATCATTACCAAGGAATTCAGATAGGAAGAAAAATGCATCATTCAATACACCCCCTTTAGACATGTGACCCTATGGATGTTCCTTTTGTTGAAAATATCTTTTTAGATTTTTCATATACCTCTCAAATAAAAACATCTAGCTGATCGATACAACACCCGTTAATTAAATGTAATCAACTAGGTGTATAAGTAAATGGACTTGTAGGTCCATGAAACGTTTCGGGAGCTCCTTCTCAAATACACATACAATTTCTACAATTCCTTCTTCCATTTTGGCACTTCACAATCATGAATCTCCTTGGATATCATCCACCTAATATAAGAATATTAAATTAGTATGAACCCTTGGGAAAAGAATAAAATGCAATAAAATATCTCTATGTCTGTCACACATGCACATTCCATACCGCATGTTATCACTCAGGCTGTTCCCCAAAACTTGTGAGAAAAGGGAATACGACTGAGGTAACCACTAACGAGTCTTTTAGATGGAATTTATAGCCAAACTGCATCGAGAGAGGGCTCTCTCTATATAATTTAACTTTGTGTTTTTGAAGTTTTCATGCTAGTTATGATGTGTAGAGGTTTGTTTTAAATGGGTTTGGATGGTGATTTCAAACAGAGGTAGGATGCAAGTTTGAAAGAGTTTATTCCATTGGGCAATGGAGTCTATGAAGATGGACTCCTGAGTGTGTTTCTGTGATGATGGGAAATACTACAGAGCAAGATAATCAGTTTTGGAACAATATTGAAAAGCTAGTGATTGATGGGATGTAAGCGAGGGGATAAAGGGCAGTCAAGAATCCTTTATCATGGTGGCAGAGGGAAGGTGCTTGAATATTTTCAAGGAGTAGTGAAGAATTCCTTGACAATTTTCAAAATGAAGGAATTAGTAGAAAGAGAAGCATTTAAGAATTTCTATTTATGGTAATTGTGAAGAAAACATAAATAACAACAGGAATTGAACACAAAGTGTATTTAAACAAGTTCTGGGCTATTCGTTTTCCCTGTTGTTAAGATTATGAGACATATATGAGATTTGGAAACATAGAAAACCCAAAAACACAGTTTAGAATAACTTATTGAGCCAAAGAAAGACACATGAATTCTATAGCAGAGTCTAGAATCATCACATCCACATTCAGAAGGTCCAGCAACAATGCATTTCAACAGCCTTTATATTAATAAATATCTGAGTTACAGTGGAGTTCAATAGGAGAATCACCAACCCTGAATACATTCCTTGGGGTGGTATTTGTAGAAAAAGAGAGTTTACAAAATATCTTGAGGATAAGATAAGAAGCAATAACTTCCTTAAGCTACTCAGTGAGAGAAATAAATGCCAAAATAAAGGTAGGAGTTATTGTGGCTGTGCTGGCTGCTTTTACTGACAAGATATTTTAGACTTTTCACCCAGGAATTCAGCTGGTAGTTATGTCCTTGATTTGCTTTCCTGCATTGTTGTCGTGATCTATTCACCTACTCTTGATTCATCTTTAATGTGTCCTGATCCTCGCTTGAGTTCCTTCCTTCATATCTGCCATGTGTCTTGCTCTTTGACAAAGTTTACATAGAGAGAAAGATCCAAATTTACTTAGGGAAAACTTCGAGCATACTCTGCCACCACTGTTCTGTAGGCAACTAATGTCTTTGTATTTTTACAAGTATTTCATCAGCATCAGTATACCTGTAAAAGTTAGGCTTGACTTCAAAAAGATGATTTATTTCATGTTCTATAAAAAACAAATTTTCCAATTTGTCATATAAATTTTGTTCGGAAGGAGGCCATGTGTCTTCTGAGCTACTGAATGATGCACTGATCTGATTTGCTACATACATGTTTACTCGGTGAGCATATTGTTGATGTGATAACAGTTTTTTATTACTTCTTACTAAATTGGGTAGACCCTTCTGCTGCAAGTTTGTGGATTTCTCTGTGAAGACATTAATGTCCATCTGCATTTCTTCACACTTCCTTTCCAGAGTCTGTATAAAATTTCTCATTGTTAGCACCTTCTTCACCGTCAAAATGGTGTCTGTCCTATCCGAGATGTCCAAAGCTGCTAGTTGTTCTTTAGTATTGGTATTCAAAAAATGGATGAGCTTATTGGCCTGCTTAGGCATATTTCCTAATGATGTCGTGACCCTTTGAATTTGCTCTTGTGCCCTTTCTATTAATTCAATTTGCTCATATATTGTCTGAATTGATCACCATTGGTGAGTAATGGATTGGCCAATCTTGGTCCACAAAATCATTTTAATGTCTACTAGAGGTTTATGCAAGGTGAGATCCTTTTCCAATGATTTCACCTTGTTTTCGAGGGCCTTCACCTCTCTAGTCTTCTCTGCCACTGCTATTTTTGATTTGTCATAGCTCACTTCTAGCTTGGCTAGTCTTTGTTTTGCCTCTTTGAGCTCTCACATTTGAGCTTCTAGCTCTTTCACTCCCTTCATCATTTCTTCCATTGTCATGCTGGTCTAAGGCTCTATTGTTTCTGCTGTCGTAGCATTTGTAGTTGTTGTACCTATTGTTGATGCTGGCTCAATGGGAGGGTTTGTTGCTATGTCTGTGGGGGGAGCAGAGACAATTCGTGGCGCTGTTCCGGGTGGCTTGGAGGTCGACTCTCCCTGTTTAGTTTGCCATGCTTTCTCCAATTCTTGCTCTGTCTGCATTAGCCTTTGATTCATTCTCATCAATAAATCCATGACATCCTCTTCTGCTTTTTCTTGTGCTAGTTTTGTTGTTTGTGGATGCATGGTGACAGGCAGCTTCAATTGCTTTCTAAGGGCAGCAATATTTTCCTCCTTCTTTTTGATCAATGCTTTGATGCCCTTGGCATCCTTGGGATCATGTCCCAACTCAACAATTATTTCTTCCAGAGTCTTTATTCGGTTGTCTTTGGCTAGAGAAGGGATCTTCTCCAAATCCAATTGAGCAAATGTATTACTCAATGACTCTTTTAATTGGTGGGCCAGCATTGCCTTGTTTGCCAGTGTAGCATAGACCATTTCACCCGTTTGTTTGTGCAATTCTATTAGGTCCATTGGGTGTATGTCTTTGGCAAGGACCTCTAGGTTGCTCCTTATGTAGTCAGCTGCAAACTGTGGCTGCTGAACCTTGGGCTTGAAATGACTTAAGACCATTTTCTCCTCCTTGATGTCATAGGTTGCCATTAGTCTATGCTGTTTGGAGGGTGTCATATTAAGAAATTGATCATACAACTGAATTCTTAATGGCTCATTTTGAGCCTTAATCTCAGTGAATGATTGTTTGATGTCTGATCATTTCTTGGCTTGTGACCTTAAGGAGGATACTTCCATTCCATGCTGCCTCTCCCCTTCTTGTCTGTGAGAGCTAGCGGAAGTCTGTTGGCTTATCGCCCTCTGTCCTCTTGTGCTTTCAGTGATGTCTTCCACAATGTCATCTTCAGGAGGATCTACCCTTTGCCTCTTATCCTCTTGTTGTTCTGTTGACCCACTTGTAGGTGTGGTCTCTTCTCGGTCTCTTTTCTTACTTCTTTCCTCAGGAAGAGGAGACTACAATGTTTGTACCTTTGGTGCTTGTGTCTGTAGTGAAGGGGCTTGCCCTTGACTATGTTCTTTTGAGGTAGTAGGTTGTTCTTCCATTGTTTCTTGTTCTACAACCACCAACTCCTTGCCCTTTGTTGTCCCTGTTGTTGGTGTGGTCCTTTCCTGGGTAACCTGTTGTGCAGTTGTGGCAGTTGATGAGCTTTCCCCTGTTTGCTGTGGTTTTTTGAAAGACACCAGCCCAAAAGAATCTAAGTCAAGAGTTTTTTCCAAAATTTTCATGGTTTTTTCCATTTTCTCTTCCTCAGTTAACTCTTCAACTACTATGCCCTTCACCCACTCTTCTTGGTTGGCAAACTTTTCTATGTCAGGGATGCTGCAATGTTCATAGGGTGTCAGCCTATATTTTACCCTTCTTGCATTGATAAAGCCATATGGGTCATAGGGTACTCGGTAAAAGCTTCTCTTGAGTCTGAGTGTTTGACCCAATATTTCATCAGCATCCTTCCATCCCTCTTTTTTGTTCATGACAAAGGGGCTGAACTGGTCTCTAAGTTTCAATCAGGCCTTTTTCTTTGTGCTATGGAAGTGACTCAGATCTTAATTAATGAATTCACTAAAATATTCCAAGGGAGACAGTCACATTGGCACATATCTGGGCAGCCTGTAGGGGCATAGCTCACAGCCATATATCCCCAAAATAGTGTGATTCTTGTAGAAGTACCAGTCACCTATTATATAGTTTTTGGAGAGCTGTAGTATCTTTTGCATATCATGTGTCAGTCTCGGAGGAGGAGTTCTCATTAGGAGAGAAGAGACCAGGTATACAAATAAATCAATAAACTCACAATAAGAGTAGGGAGAGCTATGGACTTCATGAAAGATTGGGGTCCAAAAAATCACAGACCAGCTTTCCCCTTTATGGTCCAATTTTCTAATGGGGAATTGGAAGATATCTGGCTGGTAATATAAGAATAGATGATAGATATGGGATGAATATTTAAAGATTCCCTCCCTATCTAGACTCAAGAATTGGTCATGTATCTTGTTGGCAATAAACTTGGCATAGTTGTATTTGATAGCAGGGGGCTACCCTGGGGTAAAGAAAGACATCATAACTAGTATGGTTTCATCAATATGCTCACTTGTCTTGAACCACAAAACAAAAGATATCATATCAACAATTAATCTACCCATTTCAGTGAAAGAGACATAGTGAAAAGGAGTTGGCTCATTAGGCTGGCAATCTACTCTCATGAACACTTTGGCAATTCTGGTTATCTCTGAGCTGGAGAGTTTGGAACCTCCATCTAGCAAGTACTTCGTGGTAAGAGGAAACTGGAGGTGGATTGGTTTGAAGTTCAGCATCTGATTTATAGAGTGAGGAGTAATATGAAAAAGGGTAGTCCGAGATGGACTCTTAACTACCCTGTTTGTTGGCTCATAGTTCTCACAACAGAGGTGAATGATCTCAGGGAATATATTCACAGAGGGGAGGTAGTATCTGGGTAGATTTGATTCCCAAATGCCATAGACATCATTTTGATTTAAGTAACTATTTCTGAGCGCAGAGACTGCTTGCAGATGGTTTTGGTAGCCTATTAGTTCTTGGATTAGATAGTCTCTATCAGCCAAGGGCAAATCTTCCAACTCTTTGTTGGGTTCATTAAGGGGATTGATGTTCAAGGCCACTGGACCATCCATGAGTAAGCTCTATTGCCTTGAAAATTGGAAATTTTGACTTTGTGCAAGCAAAATGGGCAGAACAATGGCTCTGTGGATTTCTCTGGGGTATTCACCGTTGAAACTGGTTTCTTGGCTTCAATTTAGCTCTGTGGATTGAAGTTAGCTAGAGAAATAGGAGCTATGGGCTTCTTTGGCACAATGGGCTTCAATTGTGGGCAAAAGGCAACTTTCGGGGTTTCTTGGAGAGCTTGCAGGGCCGAACGAGCTCAATTTTAGCTCACTGTGTGATTTTGTGGTGAATTTACCAAGACAGAGGTTCTGGGATAATTTCGGCAGCAACAAAGTGTTTCCATTTCAAATTTATCGGTGTTGTGGGTGATTTTATAATGAAATCCAATAAAAATAGGGTCGGGTGCAATTGGTTGTAAATACCTATTTTCTCGGTGGAATGGCCGATTTGAAGTTGACCAGGTGGGCCGAGGGCCCGAGCTGTGTAGTGAAACAACTGGTTGGTGGACTTGAATGGTGAAAATAACCTTTTGCATGTAAATTCACATGCACCAGTCACTTGGAGAGAACTAAGCTAAATGGTAAAAAACAATGTTTTCACCCCTTTTTACTCGAAATTTTGACTTTGGTAATTTCGGGGCGCTTTTTTTTATGACGTCATTTTGTCATGTAGCAAGGTATGGATGCTGACATGACAGGTAACGTGGTGGGTGACATGGCAGGTGACGTCATCAGGTGACGTGGGCATGACGTCAGTAGGGAGGCGGGCGGGTGGTAAGTGGTATTCCCTGCACCGCTTTTGGGGGGAAGTGGTTTCGGGGGAGGGGGCTGCAAACACACCAGGCACTTGACACGTGTCCTCGGTACGGCAGAAATACCGCCCATCCCCCGGACGCTATCGTTCGACAGGTAAAGGCTTCCGAAATCGCTGACCACCATCGGATCTGGCAGCACCGATCGGACGATTGGCGGGTGATGGAGGTGGCGGTAGGTTAGCAGCGAGGGACCTGCTTTAATTTTTTGCGGATTGTAATGTTTTTGGTGTATTTTCGGACTTTGGGTAAATGGGTTTTTTGGGGAAAAAATGTGGGTTTTCGACTATGTATTTAGCGAGAGGCCAAAGAAGTCTCGATGGGTATGTTGAGGGTTGTTATTGGCCCCGGGTGGACGAATAACTCCCTAGAAAAATTTAAAATATGGCTATAGTTAGCCAAGGGTCGGGGTCTTGTATTTTTTAGGGATTTTTGTGTTTTTATACATAGTAAGGCAGGGTAATATACATAGGAGCTATATAATAAGGTTAGTAGGTTAATATGATTATGTGGGATGGGTTTGTATGGTTTAGGCTAAGTTTATAGAGTGAAAATTTAGGCAAGGGGGGAATGAAAGGATGCCAAGTGTTGAATTTTAGGAAACATTGGTAAGATGGAATAAAGACTTTTTACACAAGAAATGTGGCTTGTTTTGCCTAGGTGAAAACACATTTTCACTTAGTTTTCTATGTGATGAAGTGGACTTAAAGGTAATGAGTAGATCTCATTGCCCTTGGGGGCAATGTTAGTAAGTGTTTTTTAGGAAAATGGGGAGGGTAATTAGTCATGCTCCATTTGTTTTGTAGCCACCTTGCCATCGTACCTTATGATTTTGTGAGATGGCAACTTGTTCCAGAGGAGAAAGCTACTCACCAACCAAGCTTCTACACCATCAAAACTGCCTACCCAACCTAGTATACCTATCATTTTTTCTTCATTTTCATTGGGTGCACTTGAACTAGGAAACCCTGATTCTTCCTTTTCTTTTAGCTACGCTCCTATCTAAGTCTACCCTTATTTCTTCCAGGGCTTAGATTAACTTGTTGAGACCCTTTGCTTCTCTGCCTAACTACTTGTTTGCCAAGCTTAAACTATTTGTGCAGACCTTTATTCTCTAGTCTAAGACAAGTGAAATTCAAACATGATCTAGCCAAGATTAGACTGTCTCACTATTCATCAATTGTGACAAGAGTCAACCAGCTGTATATAGTGAAATTCTTCAAAATATGCAACCTTTGCAGCTTGAAAAGAATGAGCATATTTGGTACTTCCCCAGTCAATCATGAAAAATGAAAACTATTGGTATAGGAATCTAAGAGTCGCTCCACTTAGGGATGGCTTTTCCTAGTGAAAAGTAAAGAACAACAGGTCAGATGGCCTTATATTCATTTCTTGTTGTATTTTGAAAAATTTCCTTTGTTATTCACAAAAGGGTTCTTTTGCAATGCCTGTATTTCTCATGCACTCATTCCCAAAGATAGCAACATTGTTTTGGGTCCTCTGTTTGATTATTTCTCATTATTTTCATAGCTCCCAAATCTCTTTCTTTAGCTTCTTCTCATAGATTTAAAATGCAGTACCCAATGGTGGCACAATCCCTTGCCTTCTCATAAAAATGTTTTGTAAATTATTCCCTATCCTATTGTTGTAATAAACCGCAGAAAGTAAACACCACTATGTACAAATTAAAGTGTTGCTATTTTTAACAAGATGGCTCAAAATAATGCTTCAACATTGTTCCATTGACTTGTCCCTCATCTGCCTCTGTACCATCTAGACTTTTCAAAAAGTAGGTGTTGTTTCCTTGTAAGGTCTGAATGATAAATGGTCCTCTCCATAAGAAATCAATTTTTCCATGTTTTCCTCTATCTTCTCTTCTAGACTCCCACTTCAAAACTTTATCCCCAATGAAGAAATCCTCTGCTTTGGTTCTTTTATCAAATGTCTTCTTAAGCTTTTCTTGTAGAAATTGGGCTCTATGATAGACCTCCTCTCTTGTCTGCTACAAGTGAATGGTTTGATTGATCATTCTCTGAATATCATTAGGTTCTGCTTATATCTCTTGTAGCAACTTTACCACTGGGATTCCTAAAGAAGAAGGGAATACTGCCTCCATTCCATAAACCAATTGATAAGGACTGGTCCCAATAGATCTCTTGGTGGTTAATCTGTCTACCCATAGGGCATTTACAAGCTTTTTATGCCAGTTTTTTTTGTTCTCCTCCAAGACTTTCTTAATGATGTTGATCAAACTCTTGTTGGAGGATTTGGCTAGGCCATTACCTTGAGGCTAATAGGCTATAGAATGCCCCAAGTTAATGTGGTATTTATGACAGAAATTAATCATTCTTTTAGACTTGAAGGTAGCAACATTGTCTATAATAATTTTCTCCAGGCAACCAAACATAGACAAGATGTTGGTCTCAAGGAATTGGATGATTACTGAGTCATTGGCTTGCCTGCAAGGGATGGCCTCTATCCACTTGGTAAAATAGTCTGTAGCATTCAAAATCCATTTGTGCTGGCCAGAGGATGAAGGGTGTATTTCCACGATGAAGTCTAAACCCCATTGTTGAAATGGTTTCTCAGTGGAAATGGGCCTGAGGGGTAGAGGCAACAACTTTTTCTTGCCTTCAAAAATTTGGCATTTGTGGCAAGAAGTTACATATTTTTTCACATTAGCAAATAGGGTGGGCCAATAAAATCCAGCCCTTAGGATTTTATCAGCAATTGATTTCCAATACAAATGTCCACCACAATCCCCTACATGAAATTCTTTAAGTATTTGTGAGTTTCTTCTTTGATTAGACAATTTAATAGAACACCTTCATGGTTTTTCCAAAAGAGAACATGATCTACAATGCAAAACTTGGAATCTTTCATTTTCAAAAATCTTTTCTTGGTTCTGGATAATCCTCGAGGAGCCTGTAGGTTTAATAATACAAAAGATATGTCAGTATATCAAGGTGATTGAAAAGGGCTTGATTGATCTGTGGAGTCGCCATCTCCTACTCATTATCCAGTTGACTTATGTCAAGGGCTTGAAAGTTAGTTTCAGTCATGAGTTTAGCTAGTCCTTTTCCTTTTATCCGTTTTGTTGGTTTAATTTCAATGTCATATTCCAGTATGGTAGCTATCCATTTGGCCCTTTTGCCTTCAATGCCTTCTTGGGTCAAGATGTCTTTAACAACAGTGTTGGGTACATAAGCAATCACATGAGAGTACAAGATATAAACTCTAAATTCCTTGATGGCCTTCACAAGGGCATATGCTTGTTTCTCCATGATTTGATATTTAAGTGGAAAATCTCTAAGGGCTTTGCTGAAGAAGGCTATGGGTTTTTCACATCCCTGGTCATCTTTTTGGAGCAAGACAACACCAATTGTATGTTCTGATGCAAATGAGAATATGATAAAGTCCTTGTCAAAATTGGGGCTTATGAGAACTGGTGTTTGAGTCAAAGCTTTTTTTATTTCTTCAAAGGCTTGCTTAGTTTCAATTGTCCACTTAACCTTGGAGTCTTTTTTGAGTATGTTGTTCAGCAATCTTATTAGCTCAGCCATATTTGGTATGAATCTTCTTAGAAAGTTGATTTTTCCCAAAAAGGCTTGTAGTTATTTAATTTTTCTGGGGTGAGGGACTTGTAAGATGGGTTGTATTATGTTTGGATCAATCCTAATGCCTTCTTTAGAGATGATATGGTCCAATAATTTTCCTTCTTCTAGGCCAAACAATGATTTCTTTGGATTTAGTGATATACCATATTTTCTGCAAATTAAGAATACTTGCCTTAGATGATCTAGGTGCTCTTGATCTGATTTGGAGAAAGTTCTAAGGTCATCTAGGTAAATGACTAAAAATTCATGGATTTCTTTAGCAAAAGAAATATCCATGGCTCTCTGAAAAGTTTCTCCTGCATTCTTGAGTCCAAAAGGAATTTTCACATATTTGAATGTTCCCCAAGGGGTCGTGAAAGTAGTTTTATCTTGGTCATTAGGGTGAATTAGGATTTGATTGAAGCCTGAGAATCCATCTAACAGTGATATCCTTGAAGCACCCACTACCATTTGTAGAATATGATCCATTTTGGGCAAAGGGTAATTATCCTTTAAAGAGACTTTGTTCAAATTTCTTAAATCAACACATAACCTTATCTCCCCTGTCTTCTTTCTAGTGGGCACTAAATTTGAAACCCATTCTAAGAATCTTATTGGAGCTATAATTCCAACTTCATACATTCTCTTAACTTCTTTCTCAATTAAAGGGAGCAGGACAGGGTTAACCCTCCTAAGTTTCTGTTTGAAAGGTTTTTGGTTTTCTTTGAGAGGTATTGTGTGTTCAATTACTACAGTATCATAAGACTTTAGGTCCTCATAACTCCATGCAAATATATCTTGAAATTCTTTGAATAGTTAAATATACTTGAGTTTTTTGTGAGGAGGCAGAGCTTTGGACAATTTTATCATTTTGGGATTTTCTGCAGTTCCTAGATTACAGTCCTCAATTTCTGCATTTAATGGCTGCCTTTTAGGTTTCCTAGAGATGTCATTTGAGTAAAAAATGTCCTCTAAAGGAGTGAGGCGTGTAGGTAGAAAATTATCCTTCAGCTCAATGACTTCACACTCTGCTGCAATTGCATCCTCAGCTTCTTTTTCATGAAGTTGTTGTAAATCTGTTTTAGTGAACTTGGTGGGATGTAGAAGTTGGTTTGTTGTTTCAGCAAAGATATGTGTTTCAAATTTGTCCATTTGATTTATTTCCTCTATAGGGTTGGTATCCATTTTGTGCTTGAGAACTCTTCTTTCAAAGTCAGGAAATTGTTGATTTGTGTGTCATTTTCAAACACCTACCTGTTTTTTCCATTATCTGGCACTGCAGGTCTATGTTTTATTTCAGCAATGAATAGGTGATTAGGCTTAAATGGCAATTTGCAAGTGCTTACAAAATTTGCTAGACTATGGGCATGCACATTTTGATTCCTTGGATTCTTGGTCAGTTGGGTTTCAAGAAAGGTGTTGAGAATTTCCATTGTAGCAGCTCTATATGACCTCAGCCTAAGATCATTTGTAATGAAGTTACCCTTCATTTGTTGAATGATCAGGTCAGAGTCTCCCAAAATTGATATCTGAGCTGCACCTAAGTTTTTTATCACTGTGAGCCCTAAGAGGATGGCTTCATACTCAGCCATGTTGTTAGTGCACCTAAAATTCAATCTAAATGCATATCCTTCAGCGTGGTCATTCTTCACATTATGTATCCAAACCCCTGCCCTTGCTCCTAGGTTATTAACAGATCCATCAAACTCTAGATACCATAGATTTTCTTGATCTGAACTGGTATTAGGAGCTTTTTCCATTTGCTCAGCACGCATAGTTGGATTTAGAGTCTCATAGGATCCTTTATGTGTGACTATCAATTTATTGTTTTCCAAGATTTCTTGAATCTGAACTGTGGATTCTTTGTCTAGGAATTCATCCTGACTTAAAGTCACCATTTTTACATCAGTTTGGGTTTGAATCTCAGTGTTGTATAAGATAAAAGAGTCCATGTCTAAATGCATAGAATAAATGGGAAAATTTTGGGGTTTTTCTTGACTACTTACCATATACTTCATCAAAGTTTCTCGATATAGCCTTTTAGGCTGGCCGAAGACTGAGATAGTGGCATAAGACATGTCTAGTTGCAAATATCGTTGTAACTTGGCACCCCAAGATCTAGATAACAACATTCCATACTTGGGTGTAATATCAGCTAGCACCACATCCATGAGAATTGTCTTGGATGGATATTGGACTAATGACACACATAGATCCTTGATTAAGCCTAGACACCGGATTTGACTGGAATCAAACAAAAACAAGTCTTTGTATGGCCTTGTGATATCCAGGTCCAACTTTTCCATGACAGATTTGGGCATCAGATTACGTGAAGCTCCTGAATCAAACATTGCATTGTGAAGCACCTTGTCATGAATGTTTAAACTCACATAAAAGGGAGGGACTCCTCCGTCAACTGATTTACCATTTGCTTCAGGGCCAAATATAAGTTCTGGTTGATCATCAAGGATGTTTACTGAATCTTTGTTTTCTGAAATTTGTAATGATCTGCTAATTTCTTCCCTAAACACTTCATGCCTAGACAATTCAGATAATGGGATGGACACTTTTAACTTACTTATTTCAGCCTCCATATTAAACGGTCTTTATGTTTGTATTTTGACATTTTGGGCAGCAAGGCTCTGTCTTTCAACTGAGTTTTCAACAACTGCCTCTTTTGCAGGAATGTTATGATGAACTAGAGTTACTTGCTCACCATCTTCCAAAGGTTCTTCTACAACTTCTCTGAGTGGAGAAATAGATGTAGGGTGTTGTTTTGATCTATCTTTGTCTGAAACATCTTCAACTGTTGGACTATTTGGATTGGAAGTTGATTTAGGGATGATTGGTACATGAGAGTCTTTGAGTTTAGTTTTGGTAGGTTGCTTGATTGTCTTGTGCTTGGGACCACTAGGGATATATGTTCTCCTACCTCTCAAGTTGTATTGCTTATGGACTTCATACACAACTGTTTCATACCCTTGCTTAAAATCAAAGGATTCCCCTGATTTCAATTGACACTGACTAAGAGTATGAGCCTCTTGATCTTCTTGAGTTAGGAAAATTGGTTGGCCATTGTTGAGACCCATTAGGTTAATGTGGGGGTCCTTTGTTGGTTCACTAGATGTGGATGCTTCTGCATAGTTTTCTTGGAAGGGTGGCCTTATGTTTTGGTCTGGACCAACTTTTCCTATATTGGGGTTTTGATTTTTTCTAAATTTTGGGTTTCTTGCATTGTTGTTTGGTTGGCTTTCCCATGAATATTTCCTCTCATTAGTTTCCACTCTATCTCCTAGCCTGTCCATTCCTTTAATAATTGCATCAAGTTTCTGTTCAAAGGAAAAGGGTTCCTCTTTGAAGGTTGTTCTTCTTTTGGATCTAGCTCGGTTTCATTTGGAAATTAGAATAGCTTCAACACTCAAAGCTATACTCTGCATATCTTCAAGGCTAGGAGGAGCTCTCTCCCTGAGCTAGTAAGCCATGTCTGAGTCAAATCCATCAGGGGATTTGATCAATGCTAAGTCTGGTGGTGGTCTAAGATTTATTGGAATAGCAAGGTATGTATTGTTGAATCTGGCACAATAATCTTGGATACTCTATTGTGGGCCTCTTTTCAAGTTCTCATATTCAGTTAAGATGTGTAAAGAGTCCTTTTTCTTCTCCCACTTGTTTAGGAAAGTTTGATAAATGGCATATGGATTAGCTATTGTGTCTGCAGAGAGTGACCTAAACCATGCCCTTACATCACCAGTTAAGCTTTGGACAAAAATTTTCATCCTAACATCATCATCATCAATCTCATAGTTTTCACAATAGTGTGTCATCCTCTTGGTATGTTGTTGAGTAGTGTAAGTGCATGTGCCATCAAAGTAGCTAATTTTTCCCTGGTAATCCTATGGCCTAGCCCCTGGATTGGCAGGCAAATGTAGGGGAGCATATTTGTTGGCCATATTAGCAGGGAAAAGTGGGACAACTGGAAGCACAGGGATAGGACCTGAGATAAGTGTTGTGGATGCATGGGAGGAAAAGAGATTTTCAAGTGATAAAGCTGAACTGGAAGAAGCTACAACAATAGGAAGAAGGGATTGAGGTGTTGTTGTAGTAGGTTTAATTTGAATGGGTTTCTGCTGGGGTGGTTCAATATTTGAATCAACAGAACTCTCTTGATTTTCTGGTTTCCTAAGGCTCTTAGCAATCAGATTTGGATTGTCAAAAAATAGTTGGAGGATTTGGGTTTGGGTTTGACCTTGTGTATCGAGTTTTCTTCTTTGGAGCCAGCTTCTAAGTATGTTTTGGTATTTTCTAGGAATACTTGGAGGATACAAGTTTTCACAATATCTTGAAGGAAGCTACTAAAATGTAGGAGGATTTGGGGCTTTCCTTCAGGGAGGTTTGAAACAAGGAGGGCCAAACAAATATTTGAGACAGCTATTTAGAATCTAAAGTTAAACTGGAGTTGGAGTGAAGCAGCTTTTATTTACTCTTGTGATTCCATAGCAAAGACAGTTTCAAAGGCTACCTGGCTAACTTCAGGCTCCATCTGTAGCTTTAGAGATTAGACAATAGTAACATACATTCATTCAGATCCCCAGTGGAGTCGTCAATGATGTTATCACTCAAGTTGTTCCTGAAAACTTGTGAGAGAAGGGAATACGGCTGAGGTAACCACTAACCAGTCTTTTAGATGCAATTTCTAGCTAAACTGCATCTAGAGAGGGCTCTCTCTATATAATTTAACTTTGTTTATTTGAAGTTTTCATGCTAGTTATGATGTGCAGAGGTTTGTTTTAAATGGGTTTGGATGGTGATTTCAAATAGAGGTAGGATGCAAGTCTGAAAGAGTTTATTCCATTGGGCAATGGAGTCTATGAAGATGGATTGCTGAGTGTGTTTCTGTGATGATAGGCAATACTATAGAGCAAGATAATCAATTTTGGAACAATATTGAAAAGCTAGTGATTGATGGGATGTAAGCGAGGGGATAAAGGGTAGTCAAGAATCCTTTATCATGGTGACAGAGGGAAGGTGTTTGAATATTCTCAAGGAGCAATGAAGAATTCCTTGACAATTTTCAGAATGAAGGAATTTGTAGAAAGAGAAGCATTTAAGAATTTATATTTATGCTAATTGTGAAGAAAACATAAATAACAATAGGAATTGAACACAGAGTGTGTTTAAACAAGTTCTGGGCTATTCGTTTTCCCTGTTGTTAAGATTATGAGACATATATGAGATTTGCAAACATAGAAAACACAAAAACACAGTTTAGAATAAATTATTGAGCCAAAGAAAGACACAGGAATTCTGTAGCAGAGTCTAGAATCATCACATCCACATTCAAAAGGTCCAACAACAATGCATTTCTATAGCCTTTGTATTAATAAATATCTGAGTTTCAACGCAGTTCAATAGGGGAATCACCAACCCCGAATACATTCCTCGGGGGGTATTTATAAGAAAAGAGAGTTTACAAAATATCTTGAGGTTAAGATTAGAAGTAATAACTTCCTTCAGCTACTCTGTCAGAGAAATAAATGTAGAAATAAAGGTAGGAGTTGTTGTGGCTGTTCTGGCTGCTTTAACTCACAAGATATTTTAGACTTTTCACCCAGGAATTCGGCTGGTAGTTATGTCCTTGATTTGCTTTCCTGCGTTGATGTCCTGATCCATTCACCTACTCTTGATTCATCTTTAATGTGTCCTGATCCTCGCTTGAGTTCATTCCTTCATATCTGCCATGTGTCTTGCTCTTTGACCAAGTGTACATAGGCAGAAAGATCCAAATTTACTTGGGCAAAACTTCCAGCATACTCTGCCACCACTGTTCTGTAGGCAACTGATGTCTTTGTATTTTTACAATTATTTCATCAACATCAGTATACCTGTAAAAGTTACTTGATTTCAAAAAGATGATTTATTTCATGTTTTATAAAAAACAAATTTTCCAATTTGTCATATAAATTTTGTTTGGAAGGATTCCCTGTGTCTTCTGAGGTGCTGGACGATGCAGTGATCTGATTTGTTACATACATGTTTACCCGGTGAGCATACTGTTGATGTGATAACAATTTTTGATTGCTTGTTACTAAACTGGGTAGACCCTTCTCCTGCAAGTTTGTGAATTTCTCTGTGAAGGCATTAATGTCCATCTGCGTTTCCTGACACTTCCTTTCCAGAGTCTATATAAAATTTCTCATTGTTAGCACCTTCTTCACTGTCAAAATGGTGCCTGTCCTATCCGAGATGTCCAAAGCTGCTAGTTGTTCTTTAGTATTGGTACTCAAAAAATGGATGAGCCTATTGGCCTACTCAGGCATATTTCCTAATGATGCCCTGGCCATTTCAATTTGATCTTCTGCCCTTTCTATTAATTCAATTTGTTCATATAGTGTCTGAATTGATCGCCATTGGTCAGTAATGGACTGGCCAATCTTGGTTCACAAAATAATTTTAATGTCTGCCAGAGGTTTATGCAAGGTGAGATCCTTTTCCAATTATTTGACCTTGTTCTCCAGGGCCTTCAACACTCTTGTCTTCTCTGCCACTATTATTTTTTATTTGTCATAGCTCACTTCTAGCTTGGCTAGTCTATCTTTTGCCTCTTTGAGCTCTCACATTTGAGCTTCTAGCTCTTTCACTGCCTTCATCATTTCTTCCATCCTCATGCTGGTCTCGGGCTCTGTTGTTGTTGCTGCTGTAGCATCTGTAGTTGATGTACCTGTTGTTGATGCTGGCTCAGTGGGAGGGTTTGCTGCTGTGTTTGTGGGGGGAGCAGAGACAATTGTTGGAGCTGTTTCGGGTGGCTGGGAGGTCGACTCTCCCTGTTTAGTTTGCCATGCTTTCTCCAAGTCTTGCTCTGTCTGCATTAGCCTTTGATTCATTCTCATCAATAAATCCATGACATCCTCTTCTGCTTTTTCTTGTGCTAGTTCTGTTGTTTGTGGATGCATGGTGACACGCAGCTTCAATTGCTTTCTAAGGGCAGCAATATCTTCCTCCTTCTTTTTGATCAATGCTTTGATGCCCTTGGCATCCTTGGGATCATGTCCCAACTCAAAAATTATTTCTTCCAGAGCCTTTATTCGGTTGTCTTTGGCTAGAGAAGAGATCTTCTCCAAATCCAATTGAGCAGATGTATTACTCAATGACTCTTTTAATTAGTGGGCCAGCATTGCCTTGTCTGCCAGTGTAGTGTAGACCATTTCACCCGTTTCTTTGTGTAATTCTATTTGGTCCATTGGGTGTATGTCTTTGGCAAGGACCTCTAGATTGGTCCTTATGTAGTCAGTTGCAGACTGTGGCTGCTGAATCTTGGGCTTGAAATGAGTTAAGATCATTTTCTCGTCCTTGATGTCATAGGCTGCCATTAGTCTATGCTGTTTGGAGGGTTTCATCTTAAGAAATTGATCATACAACTGAATTCTTAATGACTCATTTTGAGCCTTAATCTCCATGAATGATTGTTTGATGTCTGATCGTTTCTTGTCTTGTGACCTTGAGGAGGAGACTTGCATTCCATGTTGCCTCTCCCCTTCTTGTCTATGAGAGCTAGCGGAAGTCTGTTGGCTTATGGCCCTCTCTCCTCTTGTGCTTTCAGTGATGTCTTCCACAATGTCCTCCTCAGGAGGATCTACCCTTTGCCTCTTGGCCTTCTGCTATTTTGTTGACCCACTTGTAGGTGTGGTCTCTTCTCGGCCTCTTTTCTTACTTCTTTCATCAGGAAGCGGAGTCTGCAGTGCTGGTACTTCTGGTGCTTGTGTCTATAGTGAAGGGGCTTGCCCTTAACTATGCTATTTTGAGGTAGTAGGTTGTTCTTCCATTGTTTCTTGTTCTACAACTACCAACTCCTTGCCCTTTGTTGTCGCTGATGTTGGTGTAGTCCTTTCCTGGGAAACCTGTTGTGCAGTTGTGGCAGTCGATGAGGTTTCCCCGGTTTGCTATGGCTTTTTGAATGCCACCTACCCAAAAGAATCTAAGTCAAGAGATTTTTCCAAATTTTTCATGGCTTGTTCAATTTTCTCTTCCTCAATTAACTCTTCAACTAGTATGCCCTCAACCCACTCATCTTGGTTGGCAAACTTTTCTATGTCAGGGATGTTGCAGTGTTCATAGGGTGCCAGCCTATATTTTACCCTTCTCGCATTGATAAAGCCATATGGGTCATAGGGTACCCACCAAAAGCTTCTTTTGAGTCTGAGTGTTTGACCCAATATTTCATCAACATCCTTCCATCCCTCTTTTTTGTTCATGACAAAGGGGCCTAACTGGTCTCTAAGTTTCAATCGGGCCTTTTTCTTTGTGGTATGGAAGTGACTCAGATCTTAATTGAAGAATTGCCTAAAATATTCCAAGGAAAACTGTCTCATTGGCACATATCTGGGCAGAGTGTAGGGGCATAGCTCACAGCCATATATCCTCAGAATAGTGTGATTCTGGTAGAAGTACCAGTCACCTATTTTATAGTTTTTGGAGAGATATAGTATCTTTTGCATATCATGTACCTGTTTGGGAGGAGGAGTTCCCATCAACAGAGAAGAAACTGGGCATACAAATAAAACAATAAACTCAAAATAAGAGTAGGGAGAGCTGCGGACTTCATGAAAGATTGGGGTCCAAAAAACAACAGACCTCCTTTCCCCTTTATGGCCCAATTTTCTAATGGGGAATTGGAAGATATCTGTCTCACAATATAAGAATAGATGATAGATATAGGATGAATATTTAAAGATTCCCTCCCTATCCAGCCTCAACTATTGGTCATGTATCTTGTTGGCAATAAACTTGGCATAGTTGTATTTGACAGCAAGGGGCTGCCATGGGGTAAAGATAGACATCATAACCAATATGGTTTCATCAATATGCTCACTTGTCTTGAACACCAACTCAAAATATAAAATATCAACAACTAATCTACCCATTTCAGTGAAAGAGGTATAGTGAAAAGGAGGTGGCTCCTTAGGTTGGCGATCTGCTCTCATGAACACTTTGGCAATTCTTGTTATCTCTAAGCTGGAGAGTTTTGGACCTTCATCCAGCAGGTACTTCATGGTGAGAGGACACTTGAGGTGGGTTGGTTTGAAGTTCAACATCTGATTTATAGAGTCAGGAGTAATATGAAAAAGGGTAGTCCGAGATGGACTCTTAACTGCCCTGTTTGTTGGCTCATTGTTCTCACAACAGAGGTGAATGATCTCAGGGAATATATTCATAGAGGAGAGGTAGTATCTGCATAGATTTGATTCCCAAATGCCATAGACATCATTTTGATTTAAGTAACTATTTCTGAGTTCACAGATTGCTTGCAGATGGTTTTAGTAGCCTACTAGGTCTTGGATTAGATAGTCTCTATCAGCCAAGGGCAAATGTTCCAAGTCTTTGTGGGGTGCATTAAGCGGAGTGATGTTCAAGGCCACTGGACCTTCCATGGCTAAGCTCTGTTGCCTTTAAAATTGGAAATTTTGACTCTGTGCAAGCAAAATGGGCAAAATGATGGCTTTGTGGATTTCTTCGGGATTTTCACCATTGGAACTCGTTTGTTGGCTTCAATTTAGATCTATGGATTGAGGTGAGCTAGAGAAATAGGAACTATGGGCCTCTTTGGTACAATGGGCTTCAATTGTCGGCAAAAGGCAACTTTCGGGGTTTCTTGGAGAGCTTACAGGGCCGAATGAGCTCAATTTTACCTCACTATGCGATTTTGTGGTGAATTTAGCAAGACAGAAGTTTTGGGATAATTTGGGCAGAAACACAATGTTTCCTTTTCAAATTTATAGGTGTTGTGGGCGATTTTATAATGAAATCCAATAAAAATAGGGTCGGGCGCAATTGCTTGTAAATACCTGTTTTCTCGGTGGAATGGCCGATTTGCAGGTGACCAAGTGGGCCGAGGGGCCGATCTGTGTAGTGAAACTATTGGTTGGTGGACTTGAATGGCGAAAATAGCCTTTTGCACGTAAATTCGCATGCACAGGTCGCTTGGAGAAAACTAAGGTAAATGGTAAAAGACAATGTTTTCACCCCTTTTTACCCGAAATTTTGACTTTGGCGAGTTCGGGGTGCTTTTTCTGATGACGTGAGCATGATGTCATTTTTTCGTGTAGTGGGGTACGGATGTTGACATGGTAGGTGACGTGGCATACGACGTGGCGGGTGACATGGCGGGTGACGTCATAATGTGATGAGGGCATGACGTCAGCAGGGAGGCGGGTGGGTGGTAAGTGGTATTCCCTGCACCACTTTTGGGGGGAAGTGGTTTCAGGGGAGGGGGCTCCGAACACACTGGGTGTTTGACACACGTCCTCGGTATGGCGAAAATGCCGCCCATCCCCCGGACACTATCGTTCAGCAGGTTAAGGCTTCCAAAATTGCCGACCACTGTCAGATCTGGTAGCACCGATCAGACGGTTGGTGGGTGATGGAGGTGGCGGTAGGTTAGTAGCGGGGGACCTGCTTTAATTTTTTGTGGATTGTAATGTTTTTGGTGTATTATCGTACTTTGGGTAAATGGGTTTTGGGTGGAAAAAATACGAGTTTTTGGCTATTTATTTAGCCAGAGGCCAAACAAGTCTCGATGGGTACGTGGAGGGTTGTTATTGGCCCAGGGTGGACCAATAACTCCCTAGAAAAATTTAAAATATGGCTATAGTTAGCCAAGGGTCGAGGTATTAGATTTTTTAGGGATTTCATAAAATATGGATTTCCTTTTCATCCCTTCTGGCATCTTAATTACAACTTGTTATAGTTGTTCAATAGAATCACCCTAGTTGTCACTCACTGCAAAAATATGTTTTCAGTTGCCCAAAGTGCAAAAGAGCAGAAAATTTGTAGCCGAATTCGAAACTAAAGAATCACTCAATGCTAAATCAGCCCCCATCCATTGCATAGTTCTCAGAGTGAGCTTTCTAATGGCATATGGAAATCCCCAAATGGACCCCGAAATCAGAAGATATGGCATGTTGAAGATCACTGTTTTGTCACCTTTGAAGGAAGGAAAGAATTGAAGATCAGAAGTCCAAGAACATATCACAAATTACAAATCAGTGGATCAAGCAGCAATGAGGCAATCGACGTAGCATGTAGTAGAGCTCCGATATTGGTAATGACACATCGATGATTTCTTATCAGTAGCACTAAGTGCATTTCAATTGTCGGGGGTCCATGGCACATAATATATTAGCTATCGTAGGTTCTAGAGATCTCGCATATTGATGATCGCAAATGTCAGAGGCCCAAGATATCAATGAGGCATTTCAGTGGGGGTGAATGGGTGATTAGAGATCACAACAGCGTAAATGTGTCACGAATCACAAATCAGAGGATTAGGCAGCAGGGCATATCTGAGGTTCCAGTGACATGGCATGTCGGCAACCGCAAAAGTGCAAGATCGATGGATCACAATTGGTGATAAAACAAATGACACCCTTCCAAAGTTTCAATTGCGATTAAAAATGTTGGCATTTAAGCTGATAGTACAAATCACCAGGAAAGGACCGAAAACATTTAACAAAGGAAATGAACACAAAACCACGGGTGGGAAGGGCTTTGTATTTCTCGTCCTGGGGGCCACGTGGCAGAGTATTATTGGATCCGATAAAGAGATCGTGGTGCTGATCTTAGGATGGCATGGCAGTACGATGAAAATGTGGCATGCAGTTTCAATGTGTTGACGGCTCATAAGGGGCCAAAACAGAGTGAAATGTGTGAGAGGATGACATCATATTGGAGATTGAAAATTAGCATTTGTAGGTTGAGGCATGTTATCAAAAAGGTGTTAAAAGCTTGATTGTAATCTGTCAAGAAAGGGGCTTCGATAGTGACTAGCACGTAGTTACATAAAGAGCTAAAAGAACAAGGGGCTAAGAACGAAGGGTGATCGGTGATTGATGAGGAACATATGTGGTGTGTTATGCATTAAAAGGAAATCGTTGATTTCAGACATTCGATTGGGGGGCTCCGATAAGGGAGCTAGCCTACGATCACATAAAGGGTTGAGGAATAAAGGGCTAAGAACAAAGGATAATCGATGATCACAAGTTCAGGAATTTGCACCATGGATGTTGACATAAAATCACCGATTTGCCGACCTACGATATTATGGCTAAGCTCCTGGTCACAGCCCCATCAGCATATCAGAAGAAAGGTAGAAAGGGGTTAAACCAAAGGGGGCCAAAGGAAATTCCTCCATACAAGGATTCCTCGATAGTATGGTAAAAGGCTTTGAAGGTGGATGGGTTTACAACTAAGACATTGAATGAATGCATGGTGCAATAGTAAATTAGTATGGGGACTCAAGAAGACTTAATGCCTTAGCGTGGAGCTCCACTCCATGGTAAATGTAAAGGATTTCCCATAAAAAACTCTCTTTCTCCTTTGTGATAAGCAAACACGCTCGATCACTACCAACTCGAGAGAGTGGTGAAGCCACGCAGTTAAGGTGAAAGTGAGATGAACCGTGCAAACAACAGGAAAGGAGCATCATTGTAGAGATGTGGCCTAATCAAGGGGCTTCAAAGGAATAGTAGAAGAATATTTTCTTGCATTATTAGTAAGTTTCCCTTGTTTCTATTTTTTGTTATTTCTGTTTATTCTATAGTTTTTATTTATTTTAAATAGCGGAATTGATTCCTTCATAATCATTCTGGGCAACAGAGCTATAATCGCACTACCACACAGCTAGTTGATTAGATAGTTGGATTCTCAAGCTTAGATAATTTTGTAATTAATTTCCAAGCTCTCTCTCTCCTTATAAAATGGAGGAAGAAACACTTATTATAGGTTCCAGAATTCTACACCCAATTGGTCCAACTTATTTGGTTCCATTTTGATTCTAAATTCTTGTTCATTAGGGACTTGAACTATATATTGTTGAATGTAAATGGACTGACGAATGGGACTCATTTTACAAATTAATGAAACTCCTTGGTGATTCCAATCATGGCAATGCATAGTGTGTTTTCCCCTATGTAAATCTCATTCCATATATGTTTATATTTCTCTAAAATAGTGTGATGAAGCTATAGGTTTCACCCATGTTCATGATTGTATATTTGTTTCTGAGTAGCAACAATACCTATGTCAGCTACATATTTACTTAAGTATTTGTAATGTGCATAGATTTACTTATGCTTTTGGTGACAAATGTGCCCATGAGTATATGGCCTGAAACCCTAAGTAGCACTCCACTCCTTCCACTCTTTCATCTCCTCCCTCTTCCATATTTCTACTAGAATATTGTGCCTTATGATTTTACATTGCAATGAGCCCTACACACCCATTTCCCTCCTCCTTTTCCTCCTCTTGACCATGAAAATTTTAGGGGCTAATATTTGCATGTGGGCTAATTTTCAATGGTTTTTCCCCAAAAAAGGATTCACCAATTTCCATTTTTTATAAAAATGATTTGCCCAAAATTTTATAATATAAAATAATATTACCTTAAAATCGCCAACATTATATAGAGACTATATATAAAACCATTATAAATTTGAATAATTTTGCAAATATATTAATAAATATTTTATAGTTTGGAGATTAGGGACTAATGAGATTCACCAATGTTTTTAAATTTCAAGATCATTTTCCATGCTTAAAATTTTCCCTGCTCTTCACTTTACTGCAACGTCAATATTAATCTGCCTGTTATTGTGTGTCGGCCACTAGAACCAGTCATTTCTCTCAAAGGATGGACTGATTTACCCCTTGAGCATTTGGATCCATGTATTTTCTTGAGTTTACCTTCATGAAGGTTGATTGAACCAAGCCCCCTTTATTCTATTTTTCAAATTATGTGACAATTGGAGTGCACTAAAAGCCCCCATTGATAACATACCATGCACTCCTCTATCTAAGATGTCTTAGGCACTGGTTATAGTCAACCCAGAGGATGTCTCTAGGAGGCTTTCTATATCTCCTGGAGCACTTGTAATCGAGGTGCCACTGAGCAAGGGAAATGTGGGTTGAAGATCTCTCACATTAGCGAATCCATTGTCTCAATTTTATGGTAAACATCCTAGGGACTCCACTATCCATGTCTCTATTTGATCATCCTAAATTTCAAGCAACCTCATACTCACTTTGATGCTAAAGTAACCAAACAACTTGCCTACAGTTGAAACTCAGATAACTTACCAATACATATTGGACACCGTTAGAAGGATATGAACACAAGTGAGCTCAACCTCATTTGAACATCATCTTGGATCATTCTTATATTCTCTTTCTTGGTTTTGGCTCGCACAGGTTTGAGGGAGGTTCACAAATATTGGTTCCCATAGGGCTAAAATTGTAGGGTCTGAAGTTTGCACATGTGTTTTAGAGTTTCGGTTCTTAGTCACAAGCATGCAATAGATATTTTTTTGTTATAACCCTAGGCATGCATGCATATGCACACCATTTAAGGGTTTCATATGCATGCATGACAATCTCTCTGTGTGGTAGGGACCTCGGGTTTGGTTTTTTTGTTGACAAAAGTTTTAGTGAGTTGACCATAGTGTTTGGTAGTTGACCATAGATAGTGACAATTGATCACATGCTTCTAAATTTGGGTTTTGAGTATTGGCATTGATGCGTTCATTTCATGGATGTTGTTTAGTTGATTTTGTTGGATATGTTTATGATTAAATATATGGATCATTGTAATCTCTTTTGTTGAATCATTCAATGACAATATAATAAGAAGAACAATTTGAAAGGGTTTTCCCCATCATTTCATATGTTGTTGAATAATGTTGTAAATCTGAATAATGATATGATCATGTGGGGTGAATTTAATGTGTAAATGAAGAATATGCAAATAACAAAGCAAGAAAAATAGAGCCCTAAGAAAAATTAACACCTAGAAGGCCCTCATGTTTTCAATATAAAGTAAATACCCATGCATCAAAGGCTTTTTCTGAATCAATTTCTTGATGTGAAGAGCGTAATCAAGAAAGAGGAGAAAATTTGATCAATGTAGATCCTATGGAACTCGAAGTGCCTTAACTGTTAAACTTTAATACAATAAGTAGACGTGGAAAAATGATTGGAGTAGATGCTGAAGTCTCTAAAAAACCAACTCTAATTAGACCTGCATCACCTATGAAGTCTTATGATTCTACTGAGAAAAAAAAATAAATATTATAGAGATGTGGTGGACATTTTAAAACAATTAATAACTTCCTATATTCCTCATATAGAACAATAGGAATAAGTAATAATGTGGAGTATTAGGTGATCTCAAGAAACTCCTCATACTGTAATGGAGTCGTTTAAATTATTTTTACATATTATGAGTGAAGAGTAGTTATCTAAGCAGTTGGCTAAGAAGATTAAGACTATTGTCAAGAATGAAGAGCTTTAAATAAGCCTATTTCTTCAAAAAATTTCGAGAAGCACTCTAGGCGCATTTGACAGAATAAGAGGAGAACATAAAGGGAGTTTGTCATTGATGCTCCAATTAAAATATTCCAGATCAAGGATTCTATGTTAGACTTGGGCTTGGACATCAACATCCTACCGAGAAAGACTTGGGAAGCTCTAGGGAAACCAAAGTCAGTATTCTCGCTCATTGAACTATGAATGGATAATCAATATTATATCCTTCCCATTGGCTGTCTAAAGGAGGTTGAAGTGGATATTGCATGGGTTAAAACATATGAAGATTTTGAAGTAATAGACATTATGCGAGATAAATACCCATATCTTGCATTGCTGGCAATAGATTTGGGTTTTGATAATTTCCTTTTTATTGACCTCAAGCCAGAGAAAATGATTTTTGAGGTAGATGCAGTTCATGTTATATAACCACTAGATCCTTATCAATGTCTAATATTCACAAAACCTTTAGATGACTTAGAAGAGCCTAATCCCACTCCAGGAAAAAGAGAAGATTATGTCAATCCTAGAACAAATGGCTCTATTACCTAGAGGATCATCCAAACTACAGAAGCTATCTCAAATATTTTTCTTGATGATTCTCACCCGGGGAATCATGAGTTGCACTCTAGATAGTGCATGACTTTTCATTATGTCTATTGGATTGGCACTAAGGTACGAGACTTTCCTACTTTTAATGGTATAGATTTTACAATTAATTTCATTAATGAAGTTGACTCAAAATGTGAAGAGACCCAAAATGTTCCATTGTTGGATGTTTCTCTTCAAGCAACATCAGCAAGGTGGTGGGGATCTCACTGTACTTATATTCAAGATTTGGAGTTTGTCAAGACTGCTTCTCTATGTCTATTTTCTGCCACAAAAAAGTTATTTATCTAGAATTTCTATAAATGAGTGATATGTTAATCTAGAGAAACATATTCAGACCTACACAAGTAAGTGGACTAAAGTGGGACTTCCTAAATAATTGTGGGTAGATCCATTCATCCATATCGTGGGAGCAATTCCACAAGCTTGGTATTTGGAGAAAATGAAAAGATAGACAATTGAGTGGGAACTAATATAGCTTAGTTTTTGAGAGAATTTTCCTTTTCAGATGCGGATAAAACGATCGCAGCATCCCTAAAAGGAATAAAGGGAGTCTTTTTTCCCCACAGGGAAACCTATTGAGGACTATAATAACCACCATATATTTGAGCATATATATGAATCACGTTTCCATGAAGCTATCATATGTGGTAAGGTTAATCAAATCCCTGATGATGATGATTTAGAACAGTTGATGCATTTGACTTTTAAAGAGTCTAAAGGATAAATAAATATTAAATATGCTCCTCATTTGTGGCCATTGACGTTGCAGAAACATAATATTGGCACTAAAGAAAAACATAAGTTGTCATTCATTTGAGATTACTGGGATGAACAAACCACCAAAGAAATTTTTGATCTGCTAAAAGAATATGAAGATATGTTTAGTCCATGTGTATTGAACCTTAAAGAAATTAATGTATATTTAGTGGACATGAAGATCATTCTAAAACCGAATTAAAGACCAATCAAACACTGGAATTATAGATTAAATCCCAGAGTAATGGAGAAAGTAAAGAAGAAAATATATAAGATACTAATTGTTGGTCTCATTTTTCCTGTTCATGAAGTTGACTGGATCAACTCTATTATTATTCAGGATAAGAAGGGCTTAGATTATATTTGAGTCTGTGTAGACTATTGAAGCCTTACTAATTCTTGTGTCCATGATTCGTTCCCTACTCCTTTCAGTGACGAAGTATTGGATAATGTTGCTGGAAATGAAACGTAACCTTTTACATATAGTTTTTCAGGTTACCATCAGGTGTGTATTGAAGAAGAGGAAAATCACAAAGACTACTTTCACAAATAAATGGAGTTCCTATTCCTACAATGTTACACCATTCGTACTTAAGAATGCTCATGTTGTTCTTTGAGGAATTATTATTGCAACTTTTTGAAATTATATCCATAAATTTTTTAAACTATACATGGATGATTGGATGATATATAGTCTTTTGAAAAAACATTCTAGTAGTTTGTGGGTGACGTTTGATCGTTGTTGGAAACTACAAATTTATTTAAGTTTAAAGAAGTGTGTATTGGTGGTTCTGTGCTGCTTGGTCACATTGTTTGCAAGGAAGGATGTTGTGTAGATTCTGCTAAAGTCATAGTAATTTTGAATATCTTGCCCCCAAATAATCTTGAGCAGTAGTGATCAACTTTGGGGTACGTAGACTATTATAACCACTTTATCTACAACTATTCTTTGATCGTGGAACATTTGGAAAAGTTGTTGAAGAAAGAAGAGTATTTTCTGTGTTGTTGAATATGATATTGTGCTTGACACTTTAAAGGAAAAACTTGCAAGTGCTCCAATCATGGTTTATCCAAATTGGAATAAGGAGTTTCACATGCATATAGATGCCTCTAGAATGAATTTGGGAGTCATTTTAGCTCAACTAGGGGAAGGTAACTTAGATCATCTCATTTAATTTACTAGAAGAAAACTCTATAATGCTGAAAAGAACTATATGACAAAAGAGGGAGAGGATCTCGCTATGGTGTATAAACTTTAAAAAGTCAAGAAATATCTTCTTAGCGAACCTTTCAAATTCTTTACGAATCATTCTACCTTGAAATATCTAGTTAATAAGGATATTTTCGATGGGAGAATCTAGCAATGTAGGAACATATCATATTTCTCAGTTAGAGTCTGCTGAGGTAGGAGGATTACTTGATTACCAATTAGCAGATGCATAATTGTTATGGGTTGATGTAGTACTTAATTATTTGGAGGATACTGCAATTTTTTTAGCCACTGGAAAGCGTCCTGATGATTATACTACAACTCATAAGATAAGCATGGTGGTGTGTATTCTGGATTATGAACTAACTGCACGAGAATTATACAAAATGGGGCTTGATCACATACTTTTCAAATATGTTCTGGACCATGAAAAGGAATATGTCGTATGGGAGTGTCACTTTAGAGTTGCAGGAGTTCATATGGGAGGAAACGAAACCACCAGAAATGTTCTGCGGTATACTTTGGTGGACTACCATGTTTTATTATGATAAAGAGTATGCTAAAAAGTGTTATATCTTCCCAGGGGTGGGGTGGCCATCACAACGGGATAAGCTTCCATTGCATCATGTTTGAGCCCTTGAAGCCTTTGAGAAATGGGCCATTGATCTTTTGTGGCCCATCAATCCACCTACGTGACACCCTTATTCCCCCTACATTATCACTACTACTGATTACTTAACACAGTGGGTTGACGCTACAAGTCTTAAGGATTATACTGTTGATACTGCTACATGGTTTATATCTGAAAATATTATCTGTTTCGGTACCCAAGGAGTCATACCAATGACCAAGGATCACATTTTATTAATTAGACTATTGATACATTGTTGCAAAACTTTATGATTCAACATCATAACAATAGATTGTATCATCGGCAGGCCAATGACACAGTTGAAGATTTTAAATGAAATATTGGAAAAGGGACTTACTAAGATTTTTGTTGCAAACATGTATGTTTGGTATGAATTTTTTCTAGCTACATTATGGTCCTATTGTATTAGTGTGAAGTAACTAAAAAAGTATACTCCATTCCAGCCTTCTTGTGGCCCAAAAGTTGTAGTGATAGCTAAATTCGTTGTCCAAACCCATTTATTGCACAAGCCATCAATATTTCATAGGATGAATCTATTAGGGAGCGATTACAAGAGCTTTAGGAATTGGATGAAGAAAGGTTTTTGGCATATTTTCATCAAACTATTGGAAAAGAATGAAAAAATTCTTGCCATGATTGGCACATAAAGAAGAAGTCCTTCATTGTAGGAGATTATGTTCTACTCTATGATATCAAATAATTGAAACATATGGGAAAGCTACAAATGAAATGGTTGGGCCATTTCTTTGTTGCGAATATATGATATTCAGGAGTTCTTAAGATTGCACAACTTGCTGGAGTTCCTTTTCCAGGTTGGGTGAATGACGCATTCGTGAAGCCCTACTATGGCTGATCTAATTTTTTGTTAAATTTTTTTTCTCCGAAACATGTTAGGGAGGTCTATGATCGATTTATTCATGTTAATTAGTTTGTTTTTTTTGTTGTGATATTTCATATCTTTAAGGTCTCTGGGTGAGTCCGTTACTTTGTTTTAGTTGCAACATACCAGAATTGGTTGTGATCGGGGAGGCTTGGACAAGTCTTATGTTGGTCAATTTTGTAGTTACAAGGGTATTTTTTTCATTATTATAATCCTTCCCATAATACTTTTTCTGACATATTTTTTTTCATATTTTGGTGTTTCAATCATTAATCTTTAAATGGTGATAATTATAAATGCCCCTTTGAGCTTTGTACGTCATCATCCTAAGCTTCGCATCCTAGTTATCACTATTATCCCAAGTCAAATTGATCTGGTTAAGTTTCCGTATTTATTAAATTAACGATCTAATCATTCTGCATATCGTCAACTTTCTATGTAGTGTGGATGCAATCAATGTAATTCTTCATTGAGTCTGTCTTCCTAGTAGATTTGCCCACCTTGACTTCTATGTCAAGTCTTTCTAATTCTCCAACCTAGTCACAACGTCTTGTTTTTATTGTTTACAGTCATTGACATCCAGTGATGGCTCCTCTTTCTAAGCTTGCAATGCCTATGATATTTTTAGATTCGCACATTATGGCTATGGAAGAAACTACTGGGAAGTATGAGAAAGCCTCATTGGCTGACAATGATTTTTCTGATTCCTTTTGATTTCCAACATTCAATCCTGAATTTTTCATCGATCCTTGAGCCAAGCAAGGTGGAAGTGCTCCATCCAATGTCAAAACAAAATTTCAACCTTTCTTTTATGTTTCCTTTACTCTTCATAAAATATGTTTCTTTTCTAAACTTGTTTATTGCATTTGCTAGACTATCATGCAGACACATGACACGTGATGTGAGAATTTGATATATTATCATTGCTCAAGTTAAATAAAATACGGAAAATATCTAGGAGGAAGAACCCATTTGAATTAGGTTGAGGTGGCTGGTGCCTGATCCTCTTGAGCTAGAAAATTATTTTCTCTACTTTAGCTAGTGAGATAAAAATAGACGAGAAGATCTTAAATAATAAAAATATTTATTCAAATTCTAAATGTTATTATTTATTCAAAATTCTAAATGGAAGAAATTATATTTCAAAAAAATATTTATAATGTATTAAAAAACTATCAAAAGTAAGAAATACACAACACAACTCCATAATTGAATCTCAACTAACAAGTAGTAGGTGAAGGTGAGTGGAGTTAGGTTTCAAATATTAAATTTATGGAAGGAATTGGGTACTCACTTTAGGAAGTATTATACATTACAAAGTATGAATTAATGGAGTAAATTATAGATGTCATCATCCATAATGGAGTAAATGATCCATGTCATCATCCATTCAGAGTCCAATCCATGCCACATGTCATCTTATGTAGCACCACTTACTAAAAATACAAATTAGAAATAGAAAATGATAAAAAAAGTGATGATGCCAAAGGATTCTGAAATTTGTCTAGTAGTGAAAGAAACATCCTCATATATTCTCCTAGGAATGCATGGAAGAGGTTCAAATGATGGCCACATTGTAGGTCCTTATGAGGTGCTAATAGATTAAGAACTACAATGTACCCCATTATCCCCTTTCCATCAATGCACAACTTGAGTCCTGAAAATATTCAGGAATGTTAGTACTCACTTAAAACATAAATAAAATAAAATATGAGGTAAAGAGGTAAAAACTAATGGGAAGGACAACCCCCCTCCCCCAACCAAACAAAGAGTTACTTTTTCAAAAAATTACCTCCTAAGAAACTAGGTCCCTCATTCCTAAGAGCTCCTAGAAAGTTGTGAATCTGAGCTGAGTAAAACTCTTAGTGAATATGTCTACAATTTTCTGAAAAGAATGATGAAATTGCATATCAATGGCTCATGGGTATGCTATATGATGTAGTGTGTGTGAATCTGAATGTTCTTAGTCCATTGTCTTTGAATTTGGTCTCTACAAAATTTAAGTGTACTTTGTTTACAGATAATTTCATTTTAAGAAGTTGAATATATAAGCATGCTCTCTGAAAAAGTGCTACAACCAAATAGAATGACTTACATTTATCACTGCACTCCTATACTTCATTTATAATGATGAAAAAATAATAGTTGCTTACTTCTTGCTCAAATAACATATGAAATGAAAACAAAGGTAGAGAACTTATCTCAATTTCGACCTACAATTTATTCTATGACCAACAAAATTTGAGTTTGTATAACCAAAAAGATGCAAGCAAGATCCTTAGGCATAATGTAATCCATACCTAGTAGTGCCCCATATACCTAAGAACCCCGTTATATATTTTATTTGTCTCACTTAGCTCCTACATGTAGCTAGAAACTACTCAAATTGGATTAAAGATATCTATTCTAGAATATGCAAGGTAAAATAAATCATATTCAACTATCAATATCTATAGCAGTCCACCAGTGTTGTAGGACCATCATCTTCTATCTTAATTCTTGAAAGGAAAGGAGTTAACATAATATCCTCTAACTTAATTTATAAAATATATCAATAATGTCACTAAGATATTTGGACAGAGCTAAATATATATCATTATCATCCCGACTAATTATAAGGACATGTGAATATGACAAAAATCCCATATTAGTCACGACAAACCTATCAAGGGGAATAATTACCAATTCACGAGGGGTACCCTTTAGCCTCTACATATATCCAAGGCTATGACCCATGCAAAAAATAATACTTTGTAGTATATGGAGGATACATGGGAGTTATACCTTACAAAGGCTCCATAAATTACAACCTGGTTCTTCATTTATTGATAGGTTCATCCACTGGATAACAAGTTGTCTTATGTGTTTGTTGTAATGGTCGAGGAATTCTCTATAGACCTGTAATTTCTTATTTTTGTTATAAAATATAAAAATTAAAATATGATGAATCTTTTATCTGATGATGTATCAGTATGATCTAGCACATGTTGAGGTGGAGATGATCAAGTACGGCACTCTAGAAGGTATTACAAGGGACCTTCATTAAGTCTAAAAATTCTCTAGATGAAAAAAGTATCTGATGAAAAATATAATAACTCCTATCCCTTAACTCCTTTTGGGTATCTAAAAAAATGGAACCTTTTCTCAAAGGCTCCATATCCTTCCTCCTATCAAAGAGAATCTGAGCATATGCCCAGGAACAAAAAACTCTTGATTTGGAAACATCTTGTTTCTTCCTGATCAAACCTTGGAAAAAGGTTATCCAATTTAACAAATATGTGGAATTATATTATTAATTTTAATATACAAGGTAATAGATTTATTCCATAGTTTAGAAGGTAAAGATCTGACATGAAGCATATAGTTTTCCATCTTTTAGTGCTCTAATTTACTTCTCTACAATTCCATGTTAATATGGATTGTAAGGAATTCTATTTTTCATATATATACTTGAGTATAAGATGTGTTTTTAACATCATTATTTACATATTTACACACATTATCTATCTAGATACATCTAGTCTTCTTCTCTATCTATTTTTCTACATTTGTTTGAAATTCTTGAGATGCTCAAAATATTATGATTTCAAGTTAAGAAGATAAACCCATGTATATATTGATAAATAATAAATGAATTTTAACACATACATTTCCTTATTTATTAGTGTATGAGGGAAATTTCTATTAATATATCTACGCACTAACTCAAGTAGTGGGAAGGATCTCCTAGACTTACTTGTTTGAAACTTTTATTTGGGCTTCCATCCAAGTATGTAGCCCTCATAAATCCCATATTTGTATTATATATGTGGTAGTACTTCAACCATTACTCATTTCGGTAGCTAATTAAATAAATCGTAATTTACATGAGCAAATCTCTCACAACCTATCATGCTCTTCTCCTTAATATGTTTTATAAAAGCAACATATTTGGAATAAGAAAGAGAATTTGTATAACCTATAATCGTGGTTCACCTTTCCAATAGCAACTCTACAATCGTATGACATGTTGGAAACCACCATTGTATCTTGAGGGGAAACTATTTTATTTCTTGATGGTGTATAATGAGTGATTTGATAAGTGTAAAGGAGGCTAACTTAAGGATTTATGAACTTGAACTACCTTGTTAAAGTTGCAATACTCTATGTCAATTATTCCATGTCTAAAAACATCCATAAGTGTGTCATCAGTTAAAGATATGAGTGGTCTAGGGCATGTATCTAATTTGGAAAAACAACGTACTAAACAAGCCATGTGGCATGTGGCTTTTGGATGAACCAAGTATCATGCAATGAAGTGACTAGGTAATAATGCATGATATTTACCTTTGCCATATAGTTATGTTTTTGGAATACCTATGCTATCTGATAAATGACTTTCCTCATGAAAGAGCTCTATCCGTTATTGCAATATGTTCAATTCTTCTTCTCATTATTTTTATATCCTCCCTTTCAATTCAAACCATCTTTCATAGGATTTTTCTTGGCTTCCTTATTGTTAACATGGTCCTTCTTATTCTTTACCTTCTACACCATCTTGTTTCTTGTTTCATTTTATATAAATGCATGAGCTCTCAAAGAGTTTGGAGTCACAAGGAGTACGAGTTTACCTTTTTCTTTTATTAGGGACTCAATAAACTCACCTAAAGATTGAATCTTCTAATTGTTACCCATAGAAATTTTTTTAGTGTGGTAAGAAGAGACAAAAATAGAGTACTCATTTCCTAGCTTAGAAAGCACCAAAAGAATGAGTTGTTCATCTTCCTTATCTATGCAGCAAGCTTTTACTTGAGTCATACATGTTTTGAATCTAGAGTAGTAGTCCTATAGGGTCTTAAATATGGATGAATCGATTGTGATCATCTAATTCTCAAAATTATGAAGCATCAACCCATCTTCTTTGTTAAGAAGCTTCCCCAATTTGAGCTGAACTTCATTAGGAGTTTCACAATCGCCTATATGAAATAACAAATTAGTATATATTGAAAAATACATAAGCTAATAAGAATTAATTAATTCTATTAAAGTATTTCAATTTATCAACGGCTCAGGAAAGCTTATTTTTAGCCCCCATTTTGATTCTATAGAGACCCTTGATGCACAAGAACATGAAAATCTTAGGCTTCTAGTAAAACAAGTTGAGAGGAGTGATGATTACTAAATTTTCATCCATCCTCGGCCGTTTGTTATAACTTGTTAAGTTTAAAAAAAAAAAAAATAGTTATCAAAAACACATCACTCTGATGGGCATGTAGGATTTTAAACACAACACAAGTTTTGTATGGTGAAAAAATACTAAAAATAACTACTCCAAAGAAAAAGAAGAGAACTAAAATTATTTAGAAATTTGACTAACCAAAGAGACAATTTGAATTACACAAGAGATATCATATGAAAATTGGATACATTACTATTGTTGAACGTGGATAAACTATATAAACTCTCTAGGAAGAGGAACCAATTTGAATTCCTTTGAGATTCCTATGGTATGCACTCAATTAACTAGAAAAAAACATTTATCTACTCACCTATCTAGTACAAAATATCTGTCTCTTGTGTAAT